>JAOWBN010237630.1:0-12242 GCA_028565015.1 Pinguicula moranensis
CAAATTCGTCCGTGTCTTTCTTAAAGTATCGAAATAGTTGTGGAGTCTTGTCACAAGTTCGGCAAGGATTCATATCACACACACCCTTTTTTTGTAAATAAAGAAAAATATAGATATATTTTTTATATTTTTTTATAATGATGAAAGTTAATTTTTTTAATATATTTAAAATGAATAAATTTAAAATAAACTTTATTTTTATAGATATTAAATGCTAAACAAGTAAATTATTTTATTATGCACACCCCGAAAAATGTATCACCATCCTATAAAATTTTATTTGCACCTCTAAAAAAATTTTTATACTCCCAAAAAATTTTTAGCCCCACATCCCATAAATAAAATTTCTAGATCTGCCCTTGGACTTCTCCATCTTCTCTATCATCTTTCTTCTTTCTAACTCCTACAATCATCAAACCTAGATGAAAAAAATTGGTTGTAAGTCTAAAATTACCCTGGGATAGTTCAGAAAATTCCCACAACATAGATCCGCCCCTAACCCCAGCAATAGAACTTGTTCTGGGTTTTTAAGGAGGGCAGCCACCTCTCATAAATTCGCCCAAGAATCCAAATCAGTCTAACTTATTTTGGAAAAAAAAGAAGGAAGAAGTCTATTCCTTTTTAGACTTTTGCTGAAGTTTGATTTTGTGTAAAGACTCAATTTTTCTAATAAATTACTTTTTATTATTTTTCTATATTTAAATTATTTGAAAAGCACAAGCCCACAAAGCAATGCCTTAATAGAAGCATCACTATTGAAATACATTTTTTACAACCTTGAACAGTCCGAAAATTCAATTCTTGTTCCCATTCCATGAATTCAAGAATTCTTTAGTTGCGGGTTCAATTGCCATTCGGCTTTGCAATGTCGTGAGTACGAGAGCGAAGTATAATTATATTTGTTAGAATTACACTGGGGTGTGAAGACTGCAATTGATAAAACATTGGCGTTTGTGGCACAATTGTAACATCGCAAGCAGCGCTGGTCAAGGGCTTATTATTTTATCTTGTTATTTCTTATTTGTTACTTCTTTTATCCTGGCTGTTATTATTAGGGTTAATCTGTTAGGGTTTGTTGGGTCTTTCTATTCGCTAGGGTTTTAAGCTTTTTAAGGTTTGGACTTAGTTTTTCTATTTAAGAGTAGAAAGAACTTTGTAGCTTGCGCTGCAAATTGTCTTATGACTTTTATTTTGCATTTTATCATCTTCCGCTGCATCAGTTGGTGTTGACCTAATGACATGGTTTAGGGTCCTGCAAGTAGATGTACATAGTTTCCAAACACGGCTACTTGCCTAAAAAATCATCTGTAAAATATAAGAACAAATCAAACTTTCCTCATGCAGTAAAATCATCCGCTGCATTAGTTTGTGTTAGAGCTTAACTCTTCGCCGTGCCAAGAGAGTACTTGAAGTTCGTGATGCGATGGTAGAAGAAGTCCATAGACGTGAGAAGTCGCGCAACTACGTCAACAAGTTGATTCCCTATGCAGTAATTGGCAGCCATGAATTCGCCGCCGACTGCCACCATGAAAGCGATGGAAGATAAGAATTCGTTCGTCCGGGGGGTGGGGGTGGGGAGTGCTCGCTCGCGGAGCATGCAAAGAAAACCGACGCTGGAATGCAAGTTTTAAGGTTGAAATACCCAAGACCAACGGCGGTTTGGAAGCTGAAGATTTTCTTGATTGGGTGGCATGTGTCAACGAAATTCTCGACTTCGAGGAAGTCCCTGTGGCCAGTCGCGTCACGTTGGTTGTAACACGATTCCGTGTTCGCGCCATTGCCAGGTGCCAGCAGTCTCAAATCAAAGGGCGCAAACGAGAAAGTTGAAGATCGCCTATTGAGAGAAACTACATAAGCATATGCCGGTTGCTTTTCTTCCGCATAACTACATGCGCACGTTATATCGGTGCCTCTAGAATTTAAATCAGTGCAACAAATCGGTGATGGAGTGAATATACGGCGAAGTTCAATATGCTAATAGCAAGAAGTGACACTACAAAAATGGAGGAGCAGCTTGTGTTCCACGACATCAGCGGGTTGAAACAACAAATCCAGGACACCCTGAATTTGCTTGATCCGTCTCAATTTTTGAAGCTTTTCAGCATGCTCTTTGGGTGGAGAAGCAGCAGTGATGGCATATGTTTGGTTCCGACAGTATCTTGGGCACAACCATAGCCTCGGGTTTGTGCCATGCTGGTTCGCCATCTACCGGATTCGTCAAACCTGGCTTATCAAACCTGCCAACCGTGTGGCATGGATGGAATTTTTGTTGTTTTGATTGCGGTGGTTTGGGCCACTAGCAGTCACAAAGTGTCCCAACAAACAACCTCGCCAGGGCCTGCAGGTAGATGGCGTCAACATGGACTACGATGGACCTCTAGTTTACAATGAATATGTGATACACCAGAATATTGGTGTAGAACGTGTATGTAGAATATAGATGGACATTGAACAAAGATTTCAAAGATTGTCTTTCATTCCTGTGTTTAAAACGCTCATATAGATAGCATCCTAGTCTAAGTAAAGAAAGGAATAAAGAGAAGAATTGATTTTAATCAATTCTTTTATTGTATACATTTAATTGGTCATTGATTTATTCCTTCCCTAAATAACTAATGCCATAACTTCCCCTCAAGTTGAATTGTAAGGTCTTCAATTCCAAACTTGTTTAATACACGGTCCTAACACAGTTTTGGTCAACACATCAGTCAGTTGATCTTCTGATTTAACATAGGGCAGACTGATTATTCATTCTTTGAGCTTTTCTTTGATAAAATAGTTATCCACTTCAATGTGTTTGGTACTATCATGTTTTACCAAATTTTCTGAGATACTAGGTTCTCACACTTCAGAGGACATGTGGTGTCATCTGGATATCCTATCTCTGTCATCAATTTTCGTAGCCACAGTATTTCAGCCAATCCTCGAGCAACAACCCTGAATTCAACTTTGGCACTTGAGAAAACCACTATATTTTGCTTCTTGTTCTTCCAAGTTACCAGATTTCCTCCTATCAAAGTAAAATACCCCTATGTTGATCTTCTATCATTCGAATCACCTGCCCATTCAACATCTGTATAACCTTCAATGTGTAGGTGCCCATTTTTTTTGGAATACAATTCCTTTTCTAGGAGACCTTTTTAAATATCGATTCACTCGCATTGCTGCCTCCAAATGATCAACCAGTGGCTTGTGCATGAACAGGCTGATCATTCCTACTGCATAGACGATATCTGATCGGGTATGAGATTTATGTATTAACTTCCCTACCAATCTTTGATATTACTCACGATTTGCTAGTTCTGCTTTGTCATCTATCTTTAGTTTCTAATTTGCCACCATAGGTGTGTCAGCTGGTTTGCAGTCAAGTAGCCATGTTTCTGCTTAGAGATCCAAAATGTATTTCTTTTGAGAAATAAAAATATCTTCTTTTGATTTAAGGACTTCGATCCCTATAAAGTACTTTAATTTACTCAAATCTTTCATTTCAAATTCCTTGAACAGTCTATCCCGTAGCTGTTCGATTACAATTGCATCGTTTCCATTGATGATCATGTCATTCACATAAATGATTAGACATATGACGAGTTCTCCTCTTTTTTTCAGAAATAACGTATGGTCAAAATTACTCTTACTGTATCCATATTGTCTCATAACCATAGTAAATCTCCTGAACCATGCTCTCGGAGATTGATTTAGTCCATACAATGCTTTTCTCAATCTGCAAACTTGTCCTTGATGGAACTGATCTGGGGATCCTGGTGGAGCCTCTATATATACATCTTCTTTTAGGTCCCCATGAAGTAACACATTTTTTTTACATCGAAATAATGTAAGGGCCATTCCAAATTTGCTGTTGTAGAGAATAGTACTCTAATTGTATCAATTTTTGCAACAAGTGATAAAGTCTCTGAGTAATCTATCCCATATGTCTGAGTATAGCCTTTTGCTACTAGTCGGGCCTTGTATCTTTCTCTTGTTCCATCTGCTTTTCATAATAAATACCCATCGACAGCCTACAGGCTTCTTTCCTTTTGGAAGAATACATGGCTTCCATGTTTTGTTCTTTATCAAGGCATCCATTTTCAGTCTGTATAGCTTGTTGCCACGCCTAACTTTGTTGGGATTCGTGTGTCGTTCATGGAATTTTCTCAGAATATACTGTTGTAGCATAAGCTTTAGCATTATCTAACATGCTCCCCTTGGACATCTGAGCTAGCGGATACCTGGATGTTATTTAGACTTGTTCTGGACTGTATTGCTTAGGCGGAATGCCACGGTTATTTCGTGGTGGTAAGGAATATGATGGTTGCACCTCTTCTGTGTCCTTATCAGAGTGATCATCAAGGCATCTAGTGTCCTGCTCTGAGTGATCATCAATATATCCACTATCAGTAATTAATTGTGAATCAGGTCAGTTGTACTTACCTCAGGATATCTGACCAATGAGTCACATGGTAATGGAACCGTAGGGGGGAAGGTGTTGTAGTAGCACATGTATATCCAAGGTTAGCCAAGTCAAGGGATCATGAGTCAGGCTCTCCCTCGGATCACTTGAGTTGGTGTAGTATTCAGTTTCCACAAAGTCACAGTCTATAGTTGTGTACATGCGATGAGTAGGGGGGTGATAACACCTGTAGCCCTTCTATTTTTGTCCGTATCCCACAAACATGCACTTTACTGCACAATGGTCAAACTTAGTACGATCTTCCTTATGTATATGGACAAAGACACTACACCCAAAAACTCTCGGATGGAGAGTAGAAGGAACATGGGTAAGATCACATAAAGTTTGGAGTGGAGTTTTAAGATCAAGTGCTTTGATAGGGAGTCGGTTTACTAGGTAAGTTGTCGTGGCAACTGCATCAGCACAGAGGGTAGTGGGTGCACAAGACTCGATAAGAAGTGCTCGTGTGATTTAAGGAGTAATCTATTTTTCCTTTCAGCAACTCTATTTTGTTGGGGGTATGGGGGCATCAAGTTTGGTGAATAAGACCTTTTTTCTTGATAAAAGTGGTCATGGCATAGTTGACAAATTCTCCCCCATGGTCGGATCGAAGGATATGAATAGTTTTTTAAACTAGTTTTGGATTAAAGCAAAGAACTCGATGAATTTAGACATAACCTCATATTTTTGTTTGAGAAAATAGACACAGATCATACGAGTGCAATCATCAATAAACAGTATAAAATATTTGAATCCAACATGACTGGTACTAGGATCAGGTCCTCAAACATCTGAATGGATTAATGAAAAGGGTTCAGATGATTTAATAGTGCTCAATGGAAAGGAATGTCGATGATGTTTAGCTAAAATACAGGTATCACAGATAAAGTCATTATTTTTTCGAACTAACTCAGGAACCAAAAGCTTGAGGTACCCTGTTGATGGATGTCCTAGTCGACGATGCCAAATCCATAGTTGTCGATCGATTGTTCCATGAGTTGATAAAGTAGTGTCTGGTGGGATCATATCATCAACATAATAGAGCCCCCCTGCCATACCCAATGATTGCTTTCGTCTAGGTCTCCTGTAAGAGGCAAAAACGAGTAAACATCAGAATCATACAATTAAGCTCTTGAGTCACATGGCTAATAGACAAGAGCTTGCAGGATAAACTTGGTACATATTAACAATTTTGGAATTTTAGTGTTGGTGATATGACAACAGAGCCAACCCCCTGAACTAGAGATAATTCCCAATTAGTCGTTTGTATGTGATTCCATTGTGATCCGGAACAAGAAATAAAATCATTTGGGTCAGTCATAGTTTCTATAGCACCACAATCAAATATCCATTTGTCACATTTTTTGTTGGGCTCCAGAGTAAAGTATGCAGTAGGTGGGTTTGGATCGGGTATTTTTCTGGGCTATTTTTGGAATTCAGAATGAAATTGGGCCTTTTTTGGAATTTCAGGTAAGCTGATGGGCTATTTCGGGTTTTTTAGAAAGTCTGAGGGTGTTGATGGGGATTTTAAAAGTGTCGCGGTTCGGTTGGGATTTTCCGAAAGTTTCGGGGTGGAGATGTGATTCAGGAAAACACTGGAGAACTTAATATCAATAAATGACTCTTCAGGATTTAAATTGCAGAGTAAAGAAAATGGATTTGAGGAAAGAAATCTGTCCCCAAACCCTGTACCTCCTACGCAATCTGTTCCATTTCCATTCTTCGATTATATTCTGTCACTGCGACAAAAGCTGCTCTGATTCTTGGCGATCGGTGGCCCTCCGTGGTTCTCTTTCCTTTCTTCCGATTTGGGTCAAAGAACCAATCGGGAAACCCGATTCGTTTAAAGCATTTCTCAGTGTTGTGCTCCTTCTTGTCACAATCCGTGCAATACAACTTGGATTTGTCCTTCACCGGCCGGGATGATGATTTATTAGTCTAATCTGGCCGTTTTTTCACCGCAAAACCCCTTGCTACCTTGTGATGTAGGTCCGTCGTGATTTTTGGAATTGAGGATCTCAATTCTAGTTACTTTGCGACGGACAGCCGCATAGGCCGCCTCTACTGAAGGAAGAGGCTTTTCCCTCTTAATGTCCATCCGGACAACGTCATAATCATCACAAATTCTGTCTAGAAATTGGAATAGCCTATTTTTTCTTTTTTATACGGTTGGAAGTTGCTATGTCCACTTTGTATTTCAATGGATTTGGCTGTCTTTGATTACTGAATGCTAAATCTTTTGCAACTTGCTGTATAATTCTTCAATTGTGCATGTTCCCTGCTTTTGCATAGTTGCTTAGATAGATAGATCATAGATTTTCAATCCATCATTTCCACTGTTAAAGGTTGTTGCAAGTGCATCCCAGATCGCTTTTACCGTGGGATAGTCGGCATATTGCATTAGTAAATCATTCTCCATCGTCTGTTATAACCAGGAGATGATGTTCATATTTGCTTGTTCTCATTGTGGGAATGAAGGACCCTGTTCAGATGGTGCTGGGAGGACTCTAGTTAAATGTGGCATATAGCCTATGCCGCCAACAGCAACCCTGATTAATCTAGACCATATGCCATAGTTGGTGTTGTTGAATTTTAGACTAACAACAATCCCTTAGCTTGAGGGATGAAGCTGTTTCATCATAGTTTCTATTTGGATGGATGCCTGGTCATTTTTGTCCGAGACTTCGGTCTGCAACGGGTTGAGCAGCGCCACGTATTGCGGTTGTCGCTCCTCATTGTTGTTGGTGAGAGACATGGTAGATGATGAAGCTTTAATGGTTGCCTCAAAGATCAACCATACTCTTTAATACCATGATACAATGGAATACTAGTGTAGAACGTGTATGTAGAATATAGATGAACATGAACAAAGATTTCAAAGATTGTTTCTTACTTTCATTTGTGTGTTTACAATATTCATATAGATAGCATCCTAGTCTAGTAAGGAAAGAATAAAGAGATAAGGAAAGAATTGATTTTAATCAATTCTAACCAATTATTCCGTTGTATACATTTAATTGGTCATTGATTTATTCTTTTCCTAAATAACTAATGCCATCAATATGTGGATCCTGAGGTAGTCAAGGCGGATGAATTCCTTCAGGGAGATGAGGGCCAATCCTTGGTCACGCGGCGCATTTGTTTCACTCCCATGGCAACCAAATCCGATTGGTTTCCCAACAATATTTTCCAATCGACATGTACAATTATGGGCAAGGTTTGCAAAATTTGCCATCGACTCTGGCAATGGTGAGAATGTGGTGGCCAAGGAGGTGATACGTTGGGCGTAACTACTAAACAAATTCTTAAATCTTATAAGCTTGAATGGCTGAAAAAGGGTTTTGAAGTTCTTTTGTCGCAATGTGTTGTGATCTCTTTTCCTATTTTTCTTACTTATCGAGATGAGGTGGTGTGTGACGTCATCGGCCTGGATGCATGACATTTATTATAGGGAAAACCTTGGCAATTTTATCATCGTTCTTTGCACAATGATCACGCAAACACTAACAGCTTCATATTTCAAGGCAAGCGGGTTGTGTTATTGCCGAGCAAACCAAAACCTGATTCAGTTTCAGCAAGTAGTACACCACATCCTACACTGGTTTATAAACACTAACATTGGTTTATACATACCCAGGCTTGTTCGCCCTTGGACCGATGTGAGCATGGATTTCATCGGGGGCCTCCCGCACACACAACATGGTCATGACTCTATTTTTATTGTGGTGGGTAATTTCTCCAAAATGATTCATTTCATACCTTGCAAAAAGACGATCAATGCAGTCAACATGTGCTTCCTTTATTTTCGCGATGTTCATTGCCTCCCTATTCCCATTACCTTATTGGGATACGCGGTGCATCATTTTGGCTGTTTATGGCGTGCCATAAGCATGCATCTTGATTTTAGCAGTATGCGTCACCTCAAAACGGGCGGCCAAATGGAGGTGTTTAACCGCTCATTAGGGGATCTTCTGCTTGCTTGGTCAGAATGTCCATCCGCACTTGGGATAAAAAAAATATGCCAAGTTGGTTAATCGAAGCATGGGGTTCAATCCTTTTTATGTGGTGTATGGCTTCTTGCCGCGCGAGCCTTTGGATATTTCTCCTCCCCACTCACATGGGAGATTTGTTACCTTATCGATGAATCAAAGAAAGTTTATTGTGCTACTTGCAAGCCAGCACACCAGTCCAGGCATTCGATGCAATACTTTTCTGCGGAACAGTTGGTGTTATAAATCCCAAGCTCAAATCTTGAGTATTTCATACTCATGAAAATGTTGTTGTAGTACTCACGTTTGCTTACTATGAACGAGAATATGACCTGATTTCTAATGTATCATGCAAGCTAATTGGTATTTTTTTTATTAAAATAATTTAATTATCCAAAAAAAGTTCTCCTGATCTCGTGTTGGCCTCGATGCATACCACGACGGAAGATATGCTCTCGCATTTGCATGACTTGCATGCTCGCACCCAGGAGCATTTGCATTCCACCAAAGCCAAGTATAAATGTGCAGTGGGGAGAGCACCTGACATTCTGGCTTGTCAAAAGGTCAGGGGTTCGAATCCCACCCCAATGCGTCAGGGCCACGCTCCCGGGTGGATATCCACCTCTCTGCCCGAATTCGGCCCAGTTCGTGGGTTGTGATCGTTGTCCACAGGACCCACAGATTAGTTGGTGACGACTGTAATCGGATACCCTCCGTTATCAAAAAAAAGTATAAATGTGCAGCTAACATGGAGCGGTGCCCCGTGGAGTTTGAGGTCGGCGATTTTTTCTAAGCCTTTCTTGCCAAGGACCATATCCCATCTCATGAATACAACAAGCTTGCCGCAAGGAAGATTGGTCCTGTCGAGCTCGCCGAATAGATCAATGCTAACGCGTATAGGATCCGACTTTCCAGCCACTAACGTCTTCAACGTCAGCATTAAATTATGTATCGTGGCAATAATTCTGATGATAGTGATGCAAACATTTAATTCCCTATCATGGCGGTAATTCTGATGATAAGCCCGACCAAAATTCGAGGACAAATTTTTTCCACCCTAGGAGAATGATGCAATGCAAAGGCACTGGAGTTTTTGGCAAAATGGGATCGTCGCAAGGCCGGTTGATGCATGCATGTAGCGTTGAGTTGGGTTTTATTTATTTTAATTATCGTTTTATTTTATTTCATTTGGACTCTCGTTGTTTTAATTGGGCCTGCAGGTAGGATTCCTTTCCTGTCGTTATTCAAGGATTATTGAACACTTTCCATTTTTTGAATTAAATTTTTCCAAGTTTATCAAACTTGTGTTTGATATCTTCTCCTTCCGTTCTATGCGCTTTTCCTACATTAGGATGCATGCTACCTTCTCTTGGGATGCATATGGTAGTTTGATCGTCATTCCATGCATGATGTTGAAGTCTCATAGAGAAGAAGGACAAAGGTAAATGCTTAAATAGAAATTTGAACTACAATCGAATACCTTAGGACTAAGGTTTTAAGAGAGTAGTTCACATTTAACATTGTCACATGATATATATGCAAATAATGTTATATAGAGATTGTGGAGATCGTGTATTTAATTTGTGAAATGAAGGATCCCGATAATTTAGGGATAATTACCTTATCAACTAATAAACGATCTCCACCCAAGAATAGGAATTTTTGTCCCATAAGAATATGTAATCATGTTGAACAAAGAATAAAAGAAAGAATTCATACCAAAATACTTTCGTCTTCTACATTTGTTGACATGGTATCAGAACTGGAGCCAATCTATTGATCTGGCATTTTTTTCTCATCATCTACTGGGCGTTCATCAAATGTTGAACTGACAGACGAACAGCGCGGCCATCCATCTACGATAGTCACAGCTATTTTGCAAGATTTCACAGAGCATTTTTCCAATCTGCTCATACAACTCAATACCTCAGAAACACCTGTTTCAATTAGTGTTAAATTGAATGAAGAAAATTACCCTTTATGGAGTCAGTTGATGCGGGTGGCAATAGGCGGATGAGGCCGCCTCGGACATCTGAACGGTGATTGTTGGGAACAAACCGATCTGACGGTGTGTTCCCGGCTACTTGATTCAATGGAATCAAATATGGTAAACCAATACGCTAAATGTCCTACCACCACCAAGCTTTGGACTGCGCTGGCCACAACATTCGAGAGCATCGGCAACAGCTTACAACTATATGATATTACGGTGAAAGTAAACCATCAGAAGCAAGGGAATGGCACACTCGAACAGTTATTCAGCACTCTTCAACAGTTGTGCAGAGCAATTGAACACCATCAGGCAAATCCAATGGAATCCTCCAAGGATATCTACGATTTCAACCGCCGTGACCTCCTCAAACAGAACCCTCTGCCCTCAGTTGGCGCCACGTATGTTGCGGTTAAACAAGAGGCAATTCACAGTGGGTTCTTTCACTCCCCACCCGACAATAGTGGCGAAGCACCACATAACATTGGGAGAGGGATGGTTTCACAGGGTTGCGTCGAGCCGACGAAGCACATACCTTGACTGGCAACACCTCTACCCTCAAACGCCCAATTGATAAATCTCGTCTATGGTGTGATCACTGCCAATGTTCTGGTCATAACTATGAAGGGTATTACAAGCGGATCAGATATCCCGACTGTGGCGTGAAATCGCAGCTTCGGTGTGAAGTTTGTAATCGATCTGGCCACAATCGTGAAGGGTGTTACAAGAGAATAGGTTATCCAGCCAATTGGCCTGACCCAAGGAAGCGAGGCAATAAGGGTGGCTCTGTGGCCTCTGCCGTGGGAAACGCTGGCGCTACCATCCGCGACGGCGGCACACAAGGGTTTGGTGCCATCGTTGTCCCAGACACAACGACTTTTTTGCGAGGTAACGGATACGAGAAGGAAACCTATTTCTCTACCCAAAATTCACTATCTTACCCATATGGTATTTTACCAAATTTAAAGTCAGTCCCTGCAGTTTGGGATTTTATTCCTCGATCCTCGATATTTGTGCCAATTTCTGATCAATCCGGGCATAATAAAAATATTGTTGTTCAATTCCCGCAGCCCTTATATACATACTTGCCCGTCAAGACTATTTGCAGAACTTACCCTCTACCTATGTAGCCCACCGTACAACAATGGGTCCCACTTCACGGTCATGGGTTTTCAAATGTGGGGCATTAGATACCATGAATGATAGGGCTGATATTTTTGTCCACTCGGCGGACATGTATTCAGACAACTAATGGGGGCGTTGCCCCGATCAAAGGCACAAGATCAATCGCTATTACCTCAAAGCTTAAATTAAAAAATTGCTTATATGTGTCATCTTTATTCTGCAAGCTTCTATCTATTATTTATGTGTCTAAGGAACTTAATTGTTGTACACTGATGTATCCTACCTTCTGTTTGCTACAAGATATCAGGACAGGGAAGATCATTGGGTGTGGCACTGAGCGACGGGGGTTGTACTCCATTGATGATGTTGTCAGCACAAGTTTGAGTGTGTTAGCACTTGGGACCTCTAACCGTCAAGCTTGGTTGTGGCACTGCCG
Source organism: Pinguicula moranensis (assembly GCA_028565015.1). Lineage (NCBI taxonomy): Eukaryota > Viridiplantae > Streptophyta > Magnoliopsida > Lamiales > Lentibulariaceae > Pinguicula > Pinguicula moranensis. The sequence continues at coordinate 11,988 of JAOWBN010237630.1, forward strand.
GCTGGAACATCCATCTCTAGGTTATCTTCAACTTCTGTTTCCTCAATTTTCCAAAGCATTTAATAATATTAGTTGAGAGACTTGGGTTTTGGCCAAGAACCACCGAATTTTTTGGAAACTATGAAAAATTTAATTATAAAATTTAATAAAACAACAAAAATACAATTAATTTTTTTTTTAAAAATATTTTTTTGAATAAATAAATTAGGGTAAGGTAGAGGTTACTCCGGGGGCAGGGAGGTCTAGGGCCCCCCT
>JAOWBN010237641.1:0-12241 GCA_028565015.1 Pinguicula moranensis
TGTCAGAGCAGAATTGTATCCAGCGCGATTCGAACCCTGGACCTCACTAGGCAAGCCCTGTGTGTCCAGGTCGATCGTCACCAGACCAACTCGCTCCGACCCCTTTTTCAGTTCCTTTTTTTATCTATCAAAATAAAAAAATTCGGTTCCCAAGTGGGTTGCAAATTTGAATGCCCATTGGGCCATTGCCACTACATTATCTAACGTCAAATATTCAAAGTGAGTTTTTCTTTTTGATTCCAGAATGTTCAAAGTGAGTTATATTATTATAATTATGCAGTTTTTGTGAAGGAGGTTAGTTTTTATAGGATTTCTATGGAAGTTATTAGGAATTCAACCTTGTAAGAGTTTTTCTATTCGATATTTTCATACTTTTCACTCTGTTTTCTCTTCTTTTTTCTTCTCTCTCTTCCTTCCTTACTTCTTCTCTCTTCCACCCAATCCCCATCTTTTCTTCTATTTATAGACAATGTAAGTGACATTGTTCTCCATACCATATGACAGCTTTCTATTGGTCCGGATGGCATATTCTTGTTGGCTTGTGGGTCCTGTGACACTTTACTATGGCTTCTCAAATATTCTTCATGCGGGTCCCGCGGTGCATGACTTATCCCATACTCTTCCTGTGAGTCACGCAGTGCATGGCTTAAAAGTTAAAACCATGCTTTTTGTGTGGGGTCCCTGTTTTGGAGCCGGGTTGGGTGAAGAGATTTGGGCTAGTCTTTGGAGATTGGGCCATGGGGTCTCGTGGGCTGTGGGTTTAATTTGGGCTATACCAATTACCTTACGAAAAAATTAGAAGGGCAGCCGATCATGCTTGAGGAGAGGGAATACAATAAATACATGAAGTGGATTTGTACCAGTTTATCCCAGAGGATCTATCAGGTTTTCTTGTGTGATAGGAAACTTTCTTGATTCTTGGCGATATCTTGAACACCCTTTTTGCTTTCTTGATATTGAATTGTGTTTAGTGTTTTATTTGTCTGCGTCCGATGCAGGTTGATTTCTATTCACTCTAATCATTCTCCTTCCGATTATTGATTATTTCTTGAATTGGTGTTCAGGGCTTTCTTCACTGTTTTGTTTCTTTGGTCATAGATAATTAGCTTCAGTTTTACTTCCAGCAATCATATTGGATGTACTGTGTAGTTTTTGAGCCAACTGGTCATTTAATACAAGGAATTAACTACCAAAAAAAAAAGTGTTTAGGGCTTTCTTGATAATGAATTATATTTAGGGTCCTGCTATATACGTAGATGCATTTTGATTTCTATTCAGTTCTCACGATTCATGATGATTTCTTGAACTTTATTTTGCTTTCTTTATTGAGTTCGGTTAAGAGTTTTGTTGTAATATATTGTGTAACAGACAAATTTCTTGATTCTCGACAATTTACTGAACATCCGTTTGCTTTGTTGATAATGATTTGTTATATGCGTAGATCCATGCTTCTTTCTATTCGTTCTAAATCATTTTTATTAAATTCTTGATGATTTATTTTCTTAGGGGGCTGACGCTAAGGGTTTAAACTTCGAGAGTTTTATCCAATTCTAAAGAGAACTATATTATAACTCTCTGTGTTACAGAGAATCATCCTCATCTGGGAAGTACAGAAATGGCCTCGTTCCGAAGCGATCTGCCCGGAATGGGTACCGGAAGAGAGAAGAAGATCACACTCTTGATGTGAATACTTCAAATGAACGGATTATTGGGTATAGAAAAGTACTAGTGTTTGAAACAAGACAAACTGGATTATGCATAAGTTCAGACCCTACACTGCTCCAAGAGTTAATCTTGACACATGAGGGTAAGTTTTGTTTTAACTCATTTCATTATAAATGTTGCTTAAGACTATGCAAGGGCTCGAGAGACGAATTACGAATTAGGGGATTTGGGATTCGAGAGATTCGAGTTATATGAATTGTGGGCTATCTCAAGTTATGAATTATGGGAGCGATCCAGGATACAAATTAGGAGATTCAAGACACGAATTAGGCGGTTATCTTTCTTTTTTTACTTAATGTCACTCTATTTTTTTCGATCATATAATGTTCTTGCTCCCACTAGGGGTGCGACCACCCCCTTCAGTATTAATTTTTTGATTTCAATTAATACTAAAACAGAAACTAATAGCCATACCTACGGCCTTTAACAAAACCTGTCTCCAAGGGCGGAGCCAGGAATTGAAGGGAGGGGGGCCAAATTTTTTGGGTTTTAACATAGTGGGTCGGGTCGGATCGGATATGTTTAAGCTGTAAAAAAAATTCAATTTTTTTTCAAATTTGAGCAAAAGATATATGAAAATCTAATAAATTTTTATGTGAATTTCTGAAAATATATTGTTCAATAAAAATATATCGCAAGCATCTGAATTTTTTCGAATTTGATCAATGAATATTTAAAGTAAAAAAGTTTTCAATTTTTTTTGATAGGCTAAGATTTTTAATTTACGAAATGAAATTTTTTAACTACAATCCCAAAAATAAATATATTAAAAAAATATAAAAAAAATATCTATTTAAATTTTTTTCTTACCGCTCTGGCATACTCCCCTTCACCAGCTTCTCGTTTCATCCCCGTCTCGTCGGCCGCCACAACGACGGAAGAGATCCATGTTGTGTCTATGGTGGACAAGACCGTCTCGCCGACATCAGAGGTGGAAGAGATCCATGTGGTGTCTACGGTGGACAAAACCGTCTCGCTGAACCTGAACCTACATCTTGGTCAACACTCGTCGGCCACAGCGGCGGAAGAAATCCATACTATGTCTGCGGTGGACAAAATCTGAACCTACATCTTGGTCAACACTCGCCATCTGTAGCGACGGAAGAGATGCATGTGGTGTCTACGGTGGACAAGAACGTCTCGCTGAACCTACATCTTGGTCAACATTCGCCGGCCGCAACGGCGAAATAAATCCATGTGGTGTCGACGATGGACAAGACTGTCTTACATTTTTTTGGTAGGTAAATTGTTTTAATAAAAAAAAGTCAAGTGGCTGCAGTACATTGGAATATCAGATCATATTCCCCTATTTTACAATTTGTTAATAGGGGAAGGGAGATAAGCTATGCTACTAGAGCATAGTAAGTTTGAAAATCTGAATTGCCACGTCAAGAGATGCATGATTGAAGATCAGAGCTTGAATTTTGACTCACAAGAACAACAGAATAAGTACTTTGCTTTCTTGACAATGAGAGGAGCCTTCCTTTAGCCAAATTGAAGCCCAAATCAACCGGCCCGCTACATCTTTGTCTAAGTCCCTCCGTGGCTGAATGGGCCGGCCTGCTTCCCTGTGATTTACACTTCTTTTCCCGCTCGATTGAGAGCAAATCTGGGAATGGATTCCTTGTCGACTCTGTACGCTCCTCGAGTGTAATATCCGCTGTAATCTTTTCGATGTAATCTCGAGCGGAGCAAGTTGAGAAAGTCTGTTTGAAACTTTCCTGCTTCTTACTGTTTTTGCCTACCGTCAGCCAAATGCCTTCCGCAGGCGAGTCAATTCCCACAAGCAGGTTGTCTTCGTGCAATAGGTTGTTGTGTGCGTTGTTGGAAATAATCTGGGCTCCCGTCTGGACAATGTTTCTATCATCTGTCCCTGTAGAGGAAGCTTCCACCAGTGAGGGACCGAAAGTTGAAGAGGACAAGGATGAATCCCAAGGCCACAGGCTTGTGCGCAACACCATAGTTACTCCGAGTTTACTGGCAGATGCTGCAGGAAGTTAGAGGGAAGCGAATAGTAATGTCACTCACATTAATGAACCTACATCTTGGTCAACACTCGCCGGCCACAGTGGTGGGAGAGATCCACATGGTGTTGACGATGGACAAAAGGAAGAATTATCGATATGTGGATAGAAACGATGAGCCGGGGTTCTGGCTCATTTCAATCGATGAGGAACTTATACGATACTACTGGTATGTGGTAAGATTTTGACATGCTTGGTTAAAATATTAATATCGAATAAATAAATACAGAATATAGGACAATAAATGTGTTAGGAATGAAAATCATACTCTTGGAGTAAAAATTAAATAATAGAAACTTGTTTGAAAATAAGTAATTTTGGGGGTCAGGGGCCAAATTCTTCCTGGACCGAATTTCACCTATTTTCTTTTCAAGCCTGCCTGTAGTTTTTTTTTTATGTTTAAACTTTCATTACTATATTATCAAAAGCCAAAGGAGCAATGACTTCAACTTCACCGGAGGATTTCAATTTTGGAGTGGAAATCGAAGGGGTGATGGGAGATATAGATATTTACGAGATGAAACGAAACGACGGCGGAACAGGGATCGAAACGACGATGCGAGGAATGAAGCATCGCTCGAAAAATGAATGAACGTTTTATACCGAGCAAGTATGGGCAAAATGGACATTTCCGTAAAATGAATGACGTCGTAACCATAATCAAGAACAATATACTGATACCAAACACATGATAGGAGTTGTATAACTCCGTTTATAATCGAGACACCATTCAAAGTTGTGTACCAAACAAAAGGCGGATTGCGCAATCGACATGAAGTGTGAAATAATACTTTTAACATTATTAAATTTGCATGTTTAACAAACTGACCCTAAAGAGATGAAAATGAGTGTTTTGTTTGTTACTGCTTAAACTTGTTAGGCAGCGAAACAGCCAAATTAAAGTAAACAAAAAATAATTAATGGAAGACAAAATTTATCTTTTGTAACGGCTAGTCTAGTTGGTGAAAATGGTAATTGGGAAGAGCATAGCAATGTACAACTTCTCTTGCGCAACTGACCGTTGCTCCAACTATGGATTCAAACAGAAATTGACTGCCATTTCACCATTGCTGCAGAATCTGTCTCTCTCTCTACTCCTCGGAAAATCCCTTCTCACTCTCCTCTGCCGGAGGGGAATTTCCGGCGAGCCTTTTAGTGTCAAAAAACTCGAATCAGAACAACTCACAATTTGCTCGGGCTCGGACAAACATGGAGTTGAAAATGGAAACTCAACAGAGAAGAAAGAGTGGCATTAATCTGCCGGTGTCCATGTCCGAGACCTCTTTGCGCCTGGAAACTTTTTCCTCTCCCACAAAGAAGCTCTTAACTCCGGTCAAATCAATGTCGCCAAGGACTATATCGAACTTATCGGCATCCTGTTCGCCGTCTTCCAGATCTATTTCAAGCTGCAGCGACAGGTTCATTCCGTGTAGATCTTCGTCGAGGCTTCACACGTTTGGGCTGAACGAGAAGGCGTCCCCGGTGAAGGAGGGAGGATCAGGCGGAAATGAGGTTTATATGAGATTGTTGAAAACTGAGCTTTTTGGGGCTGATTTTGGTGGTGGTGTTTCTCCTGCAGGTACCTCTGGAGTGGGATCGCCATTGAGTCCGAGCAAGAATATGCTGAGGTTCAAGACCGAGCAACATTCGGTCGGGCCGACTTCGCCCTATTCGCCTTCGATTTTGGGGCAGGATCGCGAGATATCCAGTGAGACGCTGACACCAACAAAGCTGCCAAGGAAGGTGCCTAAGACTCCTCACAAGGTAAAGATTGAGTTACATTATACTGGTATTGCTGGAGGAGGTGAAGTTCGACGAAAGTTCATGACTTTGTGTCTCGGTTGTAACATAATTGTTGCTTAAGAGGCATTTACAAATCAAGCTCTCAGATGTATTTTTCAGTTTCCAAAGTAGTGGATTAACAGTTTATTGTGAATGGCATTCTGACATTATAGTTGTGCCCTTAGAAGTTCTGTTCCACTTTGATTATGAAAGGTTTTAATGTGTTTCTTTCTCACAGTATATCTGAAAACTGTAATTGTTTATGGGTTGAGGTTGCTAACATATTTGGCAAAGAGGAAAGTTATGGAGTTGAATCTCATGGCAAATTTCGGACCTTTCTCCTTTCTCAGAACAGGAGATTGACCAATTTCTGATCCTTGTGATGTAATTAGGAATGTTGGGTGTCCGGAAACAAAACAGGCATTCTCTACAAAAGTAGCATGCATGAGTTTATTTATCCTGACTATGCAACACCTCCTTTTTTATGATCTAAAATATGAAAAAATCTCTGTTTCTAACCATACTGAGGCCTTTTTTATTTTATTTTATTTTTTATTTATTTTTATTTATGATAATTCGTTCTGAGCCTTTTTAACTTAAAAAGAATGACCATTTGCAGGTTCTGGATGCTCCGGCGCTTCAAGATGATTTCTATCTGAATCTTGTAGACTGGTCTTCCCAGAATGTCCTTGCTGTTGGATTGGGTACTTGTGTTTATCTGTGGAGTGCTTCGAATAGCAAAGTGGGTTCAACTCTGTGCTTTACAACGTAGAAGCTTCAAAAGCAATTTTCTTTTCAGTTTGAGAGTGCACAAACTACCTAATAGAACTCATGATTGCTTCAATTGTATATAACTAAGAAGCCATTCATTGACAGGTGACAAAGCTATGCGACTTAGGCCCTAACGACAGTGTCTGCTCAGTTCAGTGGACTCGAGAGGGTTCATATATATCAGTGGGGACAAGTCTTGGTCAAGTTCAAGTAAACCTCATCTTTTCTTGTAAGCTTTTTAGCCAAGTATATTGACTTCAATCTGAGAGGTGAATCTTTCGTTGGCAGGTTTGGGATGGAACTAAATGCAAGTGTGTCAGAACAATGGCGGGACATCAAACAAGAGCTGGGATTCTGGCATGGAATTCACGCACATTAGCATCAGGAAGCAGAGACAGAAACATTCTTCTGCACGATCTCCGTGTTCCAAGTGATTATATTAGCAAACTTGTTGGACACAGATCTGAGGTGGAAAAGCTAATTCTAAGATAGTTCTTGTTTATTTTTCATTAATTTCTTAGGAAAACTTGAGATTATTAACCTTTTTTTGTACGTGCTGAAGGTGTGTGGACTTAAGTGGTCCCATGATGACCGGGAACTTGCATCTGGTGGTAATGATAATCAGGTAGCTCTCAAGCATATTGCAGTTATATACATAATGTATTCGACAAAGATTTGTTGTGGGATAAGAATAAGATTAACATGATTTTCACATTTGAGGATTCAGCTACTGGTGTGGAATCAGCATTCACAGCTGCCTGTTCTGAAGCTCACCGAGCACACAGCTGCTGTGAAAGCCATCGCTTGGTCGCCCCACCAGAATGGTCTCTTGGCATCTGGAGGAGGAACAGCTGATCGCTGCATTCGCTTCTGGAACACTGGTAAAGGAAATCAACTGAACAGTGTGGACACTGGAAGCCAGGTGCTTAACACATTATTATCCGTTAGTTGAGCAATGCAACTTGGATAAATTGACAATTAATATTCGTTTTGTTGCTGTCACAGGTATGTAATCTTGCATGGAGCAAAAATGTGAATGAGGTGGTTAGCACTCACGGGTATTCGCAGAACCAAATTATGGTGTGGAAGTATCCATCCATGGCAAAGGTAAGCTACTAACTTCTCTCTTTATCTCTTCATGTTATTCCTTCTCTTTCTCTATGGGTGTTTTCTGAATCACTTGGTTTACATTTTTACCAGGTAGCTACTCTAACAGGACACAGTATGAGGGTACTCTACTTGGCCATGTCTCCTGATGGACAGGTATAGTATATACATATATCAACATTCAGTTGCTTTCACAGCTTAAGTACATAAAAAAATTTACCCTTTGAAATTTTTGAAACATCTCAAATTGTCATCGTAAATTCACGTCTGCAGACCATAGTAACTGGAGCTGGAGATGAGACACTCAGATTTTGGAGTGTATTTCCATCTGCGAAAATACCGGTAAGTTCTGTTATCAGTTCTACCTTCTTTAAGAATAAGAATAATGGTCTTAACTGCTTTTCTCATATTCTTGTTTTTTGGTTTGCAACTTTTCAGGCAAGCGTTAAGGATTCTGGTCTTTGGTCACTGGCGAGAACCCAAATCCGTTAGACAAGTGCTTGTAAATTCTACCTACTTATTGTGCATTGCATAAATAGATGTGTCTCTGCAGTTCTCGAACTCAAGAATAGTTCGCATTCTTATACTAAGGAATTTCTTACTGTGCATACATGGTTTCTTGTTTGTTTGTACTTGAGATACATATTAGAACCTATGACTTTTCGATTGCAGATTTTCCAAGAGAATGGTGCAAATAAGAAAACATATATTAATCCAAACATCTTTCTCAATTCATGTCTCCAAATCTGACCACAAACTAAACTTATCTATTTCATTCCCTGACAAATGAGGTAAATTTCCCTCGAACATGATCTAGTTGCTTTAGGCCTCAACCATGCCGACTTCTTGAACAAAGATTTGCATATTTGGCCAAGTGCTGCATACCAAACAAACAAAGGGACTTCAGTGATATCAATATTCTACTGAAAAGTTCGAAAAAGAGAAAGGACCCTTGGGGAATTAACCACCAACCCTTTACATCTTCACTTTCCAGAAGCTTGATGATCAGGTGGCCTCCTCGTTGTAGCACACCGTCTGTATCTGAGCTAGAGCCAGAGCCAGTTAACTTATCTTCCTCAGATGGGTAATTTCCTTGGTGATTGAGAGATGAACTCCCAACTGCCAAATCCAATGCTCGCATGCCCAGTTCAGCAGACAATGCTGCATCTCTACTCATGATTCCAGAAACTGAAGGACACATATCAGAGAGTACCACTGAGAACCCTTTTTGCTGCACAACAAGCAAATAAATGAATCAAAATTATCGATAACCAACCCCCCATGATTAACTGGATTAGGGTAGAAAAAGTTGTAAAGACAATATGCAGTTTGAAAATGCAGAAAGGTGACTAAAATACAAGAGGCCAACAGCCTCTAGCAGTCACCAATCTTAGCCTCCTAGTTCAAGGTTAACAGGTATATAAAAATAAAGTAAAGCCACACTCATTGAATCCAAAAGTCAGAATTCATGATACAGAAGACATAGTGATCAATCAATAGATTTCCTTAAAATTCACAATAATGATGCACCATAATATTAAAACTGGAACACCCAACAAAAGCATACGGAAGAAGGTAGTGTTTATATGATAATTCATGCACAGGTAATATGTTGTATACCTGGGGAGAGAGTAATCTAACTTGCTCTCTTGATAGATTCATTACATCACCACAAACAGTTTTAACCCTTGCATCACAGTGCTTGGGTGGAACCTTCACCTTCTGCTCTGCAGCATACGCAAATCCCAAAAGGTTCATAAACTCACAAACGAGTACTGACAAAAATTAGTCTTAACTGGCAATAACTGAGAGAGTGTACAAAATGGAGTTCTGTAGACCTAATCTTAACCTTAATATCAATTCCCACAACTGATCCACCCTTTGCAATTGGGCCCAAGTGTTCACATGCCACCTGCATAACCACATAATTAAAGTAACAAGACATTTTTCGGTTCGATTTTAGAACTAAATTGGTAAATACATTCTGATGAAGTACAATATATGACCAACAAGCACGCGCACCTACACTCTTGAGCAAGTAAACAGGGCGAGCCAGGATAGAGATATAAGGGGGCAAAATATGAATTTGACGGGCCGAGACACGAATTCCGAATTTAAGGGGCGGGGGGAATTGATTTTCTCTTTCAGATACAAAGGCACATATATATTAATTTCTCCTTGCAACATCATGTACCTGAAGCCAAGCACCAGGTGCACAGCCCAGATCAAGAACAGAAGAGCCCGGGGCTATGATTTTGTACTGCTTTTGCATCTGAAGCAACTGTTCCAATTTCATTCCAAACAAGAAACAGGACATTGGTTTTGCTTCTTTCTGTGCTCAGTTAAGTGATTCCAGTTTTTGCTCGATATCAAATATCTGAAAAAACATAACGAAGTAAATAGAAACCTTGAAGGCAGAGCGAGCCACATAACCAAGACGCTGAGCTTCTCTATAGAAGAAATCGGGTGTTCCACTCATCTTCCTTGGTTCGCACTTCGTGTTGGTCCTTTTCGAATTGCTGAAACCAAAATTGGTTTTTTTTTCACGGGTTCAGACCTCTCAGAAGCCCTACAGATTCATTCGTTCGAGTTTCGACCGCCGTGATGAACTTGCTCATTTACAACAATTGGGCGACATTATTAAAATTATAATTGAATTATAAGCAGATTTTTTTAAAATATAACTCTTATTCTTTGAAAAAATGTGCTTAGCATAAGAAGGTTGTACAAAATGCCCCCTTAATAATGGGTGTTACAGAAACACAAGAAAAGTGGGGTTGGGTGAATGAACAATTGGGATTGGTGTTTATCAAGTCTGACCCCACCTTTCTTGTATTTTTTACCGGACTCGGATACCACTTTGACTATTTTTTTATTTTTTATTTTTATATAATTGGTTGGTTAACCGTCCATTTTTTGTTTAATTCGTTGAATCAATTACCATTTTTAAATAATGAAACATAATCAATCACAATTATGGGCATTTTTAATTATTAATCGGGAAATTGGCAGCAATCGGATCAGAAAAGTCCAGTGATTTTGAAATCAGAGGTTCAAGGTTTGAAACTTAAGGTTTTCAAAATCAGCGATTTTATTTAAAAAATTAATATAAATAAAAGCGCGCGATTTTCCGGAGGTTTCAACCGACCAAAATCAAACGAAATTTTTTTTAATAATAAAAATAAAACGTTGCCGGTCAAACTTGCGAAATCGACGATCAAACCCTAAATCCTAATTTTTTTAATTATTTTTTAAATATATAAGTTGTTAAGTTGTATAAGTTGATATAGTTTATAAATTATATAATTTATTAAGTTATATAAATTTTTAAGTTTTATAATTTAATAAAATAATAAGTTATATAAGCTTTAAGTTCTATAAATTATGTAAATTAAGTTTTATAAGTTAATAGAATTTATAAGTTATATAATTTTTTTACTTTATAAGTTATATATATTTTATAAATTATATAAGTTAATAAAGTTTAAAAATTATATAAGTTTTAAACTTTTATAATTTTATAAGTTATATAAGTTTTTAACTTTTATATGTTTATAATTTTATAAGTTATATATGTTTATAACTTTAGTTTATAATTTATATAAGTCTGTAACTTTAGTTTATAAGTGAATAAAGTTTATAAGTTATACAAGTTTTTAACTCTTATAAATTTAATAAGTTTATAACTTTATAAGATATATATTTGTATAAATTTATAAGTTAATTAATTTTATAAGTTATGTAAGTTTTTAACTTTTATAATACTTTTGTAACTTTAATTTATAACGTTATAAATTATATATGTTTTATAAGTTTATATGTTATACAAATTTATATGTTATACAAAGTTTTTAACTTTTATAAACTTTAAATTTTTATAAATTATATAAGTTTTTAATTTTTATAAATTTCATAAGTTTATAAGTTTATAACTTTTATAATTTTTATAACTTTTTAATTTTATAAATTTATAGTTGTAAGTTAAATTTTGAGTTAAACTAAACACACACAAAAAAAGAACTTTAAAAAAACAAACAATAATGCCGATTGCCAGAGATCGTAAAACCGATAATAGATAATTAGAGTAAATTAAAAAAAAAAACTAAAAAAAATCGGTTACACCGAAGGTTACAAATCGTATTACCAACTGTGTCGGAACTATAATGATACCGTCCGAAACCGTGAGACCGTAAATCGGCAACCAAAATCAGAGAAAATCATCAACTGTACTGTCAACCGACTCAGCAACTGACAGTTCGGATTCTAATTTTCATTTAATAAAATCGACAATAAAAAAAATTGATATTTCGACGATTGGCACCCGAATCATCCATTGAACCATCAGTTCAGTTCCTATTCATCATAATCACGGATTCAACGGTTCATGGTTCGTTTTTTGACATCTACTCTCCCGTTTACAAGATACAAGACTGTCGAACTCTATTGGGTGGGATCCTGTGTTCCTGTCCTTGAAGAACTAAGAATATTGGGCTTCATAAACTTACCATAAACCAATGGGCATGAAACATTGACGAAAATTGGGTTACTGACTCTGACGTATCCAAATTAAGAAAACATCGTTTCCGGTCCAGAAATGATATGGCTTAAAGAAATTTTGGCAAGAATTAAACAAAAATATGAGCTATTTAACATCAATTTCATGTTAAACACTAGTACCAATCGTCCCACCCCAAGGACGGACCCAGAAATAAATATTAGGGGGGGGGCGATTTTTTTTCTATATCCGGTATATATATTTTTTTTAAAGTGATTATAAGAAATTATTTTAGGGAATGAATTATTAATATTGGAGTCTAATATAAGTTTGACGG
>JAOWBN010237652.1:0-12241 GCA_028565015.1 Pinguicula moranensis
GTTGATTCTATGATACTCGTATTTGTCATAGAGTAGATCCTTGGGTAGGCGTTTGATTGAACCTCTGGTTTACATTCATTTCTAGCATAGTAGTTGGCTAGGGGTTGATGTTCCATGTTTGATTGGATTTTTACGGCATAATTCGTTTCTTCCATCTCCGTTCTTGTCCATCCTTCTATTTCGTGAACTTTTTGTTGGGTTGCGCAATCTATCCTTTTATTTTTATTAATTTCGAAATTCATTCCATTGCTGTGTTTTTGTTGATACAAGAATAAGTTCTCGATTTCACGCTTTCGTTCTGTGAGCAAAGATTCACATCTTTTGATCTCCTTTAGTCAGCATATGTATTGAGAAGTCCTCTGTCACGTGATAAAATTTCAATTCGATCGGAACACTTTCAAACCTTCGATCTCCAATAATACTAAGGCTGCGCAGTGCTATAAATAGCAGATCAGGACTAAACAAGAGTAGTCTGTTCCAAAATCCATATCTCACGATCGGACCGTTCAAATCCAATATACTTTAAATACAAAGACTCACAATGAGTCTTTGAACTCTAGATAAAATTTCAGATCGATCCGACCTTGTTTGTGCCTCTGATTAGAAGAAACCAAGAAACTGCGCTTTACTACAATTCACATTGCAGGATCCAATTACTTTAAACCACGCAAGAATCCAAATTCGTCTCGTACCCCCAATAATCACATCATCCCCTCCCTCCTGGGAAGGATTCGTCATCTAATCCAAATCTTTATGTGAATTTGAATACTCTGCATAAGCATGGTAACAAGAACAAAGCTTCTATTGAAGATCGTATCACCTTTGTTCCAAGAAGGTGATGTTACTTGTTCTTCCTTGTGCAAAACCGTACGATGCAACTAAGATTTTGCTGAGACGAGTCATTCTCATTTTGGTCAGGTCAATAAAGAACCCTACTACACCAAAAGAACCCAAACTCAGTTTGCGTTTACCTCAACACAAGAAGATCAAATGTTACACGTCCTCGATTGACTGGAAGACTACAGACTAAAAATGTTAACACGTTTCATGAAATATGATGAGATAATAAAATCATGTCTTCCTTCTATCCTGTATTTTTCCAATATATGTTGCAGTGAGTTGGGTGAAAAACAGGAAAATGCATAAAATGTTACAATTCTGGATGGATATATCAACAGGGAAACACATAAATGTTACAATTCTTGTTGTTCCACCCCAAATACTGAAAGGCTCCTAAAAGCATAATGAAGCTTGATCAATTCTTGTTTTCCCCAGTAGAAATATGTTACCTGCTTCTATGGTATTTACAAGTACTTATGCTTAAGCACTTTTGAATAGAGAAAGATAAAGCACCTCCCCATGCTTTTGGTTTCTTTGGTGTTTTTTAAGCTTTTCAACAACCACAACCTATCAAGTATATTCCCAACAACTTCATTAATTGTTGGGGTATGGGGGTCAGATGTATGCAGTCTTACCCTTATAATATACAAAGAGGTTGTTTTATTGCGACTCAAGATGCATTTCGTTATTTGACGTAAGATTCCAACAACTTCATTAATTGAAGCACTGTAATTTAATAAAATTATTTTGATCTATTCCATTAAGCTGGAATTTTGCATGTATTGAAAATACTAAAAAAAATGGTGTAGAAAAGGAAAAAACAATTTACAAAAGCATCAACAAACAATGGGTTCAAATTTGGCTTGAACCACAACGGAACGAGCATCAAAAACCAAAATTGTTCATAATTCATAAACATGCAACTAACAGCTACAGTTACAGAAGCGAAGTAATATATTCCACAACCACAGCAACTCTACCGGCAACCGGATCAAGGTCTCGCTGGCCATTGGATGTGATTTTTCTTTCGTTGCAAAAGAAGCACATCAGTTTTCACGATATCAGTCCACTCTGGCAGCTCCATCTATATTACAATAAACAATGCAAAATAGCAAATAAGGAGTCTGAGATGTGTAAACCACCACACAACACATACAACCTACCAAATATATTCTCAACTAAGTTGTGATCTGGAGAGATGCATTGTGTCATTTGATGTATAGATTCCAACCTCTTTATTAATTGAAATAATGGAATTTAATAGAGTCATTTTGATCTATTCCACTATTAATACAAAACTAAAAATATTGTAGAGGTGTAAACCACTTGCCCAATGAATTGAAGTGACCAAATGTTTGGAACAAGACTTGCTACCAAACCGAGAAAATTAATCTTTTCCTAAACTGTAAACTAAACTCTGAAAGTGGAATCAACCAATGATTGTTATTGTCATTAACAGGTCATGAAACAATCGATAACATAAATCAATCCATAATCACATACCCAAAATACAAATTCATAAACAAAATCCGAAATACTCCCTTGTACCAAAAAATTTAAAATGAACGATTAAGATTTAATCTCAATTTAATATGAATGACTAAGATTAAATCTTCATTTGTCCCACATTCCTTGCACAAAAAAAAATCTCCACCCTTAATGCCTATAAATACCCCACTTCACTTTCTCATTTTACTCAAATTCGTATTATCGACACTGATGGTATTTTTGCTCACTCCTAGAGACATCCTTTACAGTTCTCATTTTCAACGCCATTGGAGAAGGAATTTGAAGCCATGCGCAACTCACATCACCGCCTCCAATGAAGTTACTATAGCATAACTCGATATTCTCAATCCAACCATCGATGTCTGGAATGAAATTGGGCCAAGTAATCCGACAATCTCTCATTTGTATTACCCTTCCTTCCATCTATTATTTACATCGATTGCCACTCATTATATACTATTCTCTCGACTTCACTCCTAATCTCCATTTTCGCTCTTCCCTCTTCACATTTCAACTCTTGCCCGCCGCTTCGACCTCTTCTCCTGAATCTACGAACTCCAATGTTTTCATTATCTCACCTTTCAAAGCTTTATTTCGCTTTACTCACACTCTTATTACTCGAATTCCTTCTTGCATGTTCGTAACTGTCGGTCTTGTTCCTCCATACAGTGACCTTTGTGCAAAGCTATGGACTTCCACGACAGAGCAGCTACGGCACCAACAACCTTGCAAAGTCATACATTCTATCTCAACGTAAAGAGTAAAATTCCTTTTAGATTTGTGTCCTAGTACACGGTCCGTATTGTAAATACATGTTTTTTGTTTGAATATTTGTAAGATCTAATGGGTTTGGGCACAGATCTCCTTCAATGGCTTTCCGTATTAGTGTTATATGGTGTGCGACTTATGTTATTATAGATTTCCGTTAAGAATTAAACCGGTGTTTTTGCATGCAAGTGGGTTCAACTGTATGTTTGTTTAGGGTTATGTGTTCGGGTAAAGTACACCATAGTTTGATTATGCTACAATTTGGGTGAAAACTTTGTATTTCATTGTTGGTTACTATTGACGTGTCATATATTTATGGATGTGTTGTATGTTTTTTCTGATTTTTGTTTTGTTTCATAGACTAAAGTTCTCAATGTATGTTTTATTACATCGTGGATGTGTTATGTGTTTTTTCAAATATTAGGCTTTCTGTTTCATAGCCTAACGTAGTTATAAGTTAATTCAATGTGAGTTGTGTTACACCTTTAAGCAGTAATTGAACTCATGGACCCTAAACATTTACTTACCTTCTTCAATTTGTTGAGGAATGCTATCGGATTGGTGAGGCAATAGTAGTATGAGAAAGCACAACGAAGACGTAAGGGAAATGCCCCACTTGAGTATTTGATTCTAGATAAAATAACTGAACAAATGACATTTTTGGAAAGACTAACCCAAGGAAACAACCGAGGTTGCTTCCACAATCTCAGGATGCATAAGAGAGTCTTCACCAAGTTTTTGTAGGGTCTTGAAAGTCGAGGGTGGCCTGAAGGATGATCAATACGTTTCAGTCAGGAGAAGACCATGATTTTCCTTCGCACATCAGCTAGCCCACCACAAGAAAAATATGACACTTGAAATGGATTTTTAGAGGAGCGACTAAACAATAAGTGTGACCTTACATGAGGTGCTAAGCACTGTGATCAAACTAAAGGACAAATTTCTAGCCCTCCCAAAGCCCGTGGACACTAATTGCAGTGACAGACGATGAAGTTATTTCCGGGTAACTACAATGCTCTTGTTCAATTTAACCATGCTTACAATTGAATGAGTGCTAATATTTCCTGATAACCATGTATAGAGTCATCATTGACAATTCTTTTAGCTTTGTGCTAATAATGGACTAAAGCAAAATGGCACTATTAAATTCCAGTGCTTCTATTTAGTGAAGTTGTTGGAACTCTATATACTAAATGACGCAATGCATATTGTGTCGCAACGGAAATGACATCTTTGTATACTTACAAGGGTAAGGCCGCGTACATCTGACCTCCCAGACCCCAACCTAGTTGGGGATATACTGGGTACGTTGTTGTTGTTGTTAATCGAGTGTAATCGATACTTGGGTGCTCTGGATGGGACATAATACATACCAATCAATGCACCTGCTCAAGACCAGCCTTGGTATAGGATTAGGAAAGGTACATTGGCCACCAACGTGCACATGGTTTGTCACACTAATGACAAATTTATATACATGCCCACTGGTTGGAAGGTTCAACGGTGGCTGCACTGGTTTAAAGGATGCTTTGAGATGGACCACATGCTTTAAAGTGGTGTGTACATCATTTTATTTGACACTGTCTTTTATTTAGATTATGACGTGTATGACCTTAAACTAAGCTAGTCTTTTATTGTAATTATGGCAGGTTGTTATTAATTGTGTGATGATGGGTACATGAAATGTGACGGATTCCTCACACCCTATAAATCAACTAGATATCATTTAAAGGAATGAGGCCCTGGAAAGAGTAAACCATGGACAGTGTGATCTTCAATAGGAGATACGCTTCTGTGAGATATATCATAGAAAGAGCATTTGGCATTCTAAAGAGCCAATTTACGGTGTTGAGGAATCCCACCTTTTACCCCATTAAGAAACAGACAAAAATAATGCATGCATGTTCTTTGCTCCATAACTTCATTATGAACACCACACTGAAGGATCCACTACTAGTGGATGGGGTGATAGTGGAGGAGATGCAAAGTGCTCCACTCAATGAGTATGGACAATACATTCAATCACCTCAATCTTCATGGACATGGAATCAAAATTGTGATGACATGGCAATTGAGTTGTAGGCAACACACAATATCACCAGGGGGTGGGGGTGGGGTATATGGTTGTTTGTGTGGTTGTCGGGATTGTGGGATGGGTTAATGTGTTTGAACATTCATTTGTTTGTGTTATCTCGTTGACCTATCTTGTAAAAATATTTGTTTGAACTGTAGTTGCATAATCTATATGAAATGTAATGGTTCTATGATTATGCAATAGTGTGTTTTCTTACATTTTTCTTATGTGATATAGGATGAGAAACATGGATAACGAAAGTCCTAACTGGTCTAACTTCACGGGGGACCCTCAACAAACCCACACGGATACCAATAGGCCGAGACTCAAGCAGAAGGGAAAGAAACTTTTCAAGAGTCTGATCATAATTGGTAGGTGCTCTCCATACAAGAAGTCCAGCTAGAGTTCTCCTGTGAAGAAACTCTACTTCACTCATGACGAGGAGAGAACAATGACCATTGAATGCAAGAAACTTGCATTGAAGGGATACAGAGCTGGTTTGAGATTTTACCCAAGGTGTGCAACAAGGATACGAGAGTTGGTCAGGGTAAGCAAGGTTCAAGAGAAGAACACAAAGATTAAGATTCATATATGAAGGAATTAATGTGACATTTTGAGTGATTTTGTTAGTTAAAGTAAGACAATAATTGACCTGGATAAACACACACCAATGATAGACAATTCAGGTCTCTGTAGTGAGCTGATGAAGGTATATGTGTTTATCTTTTGAATCCTTGGCATATACTAAGTGTCAACTGACACTAACTGTTTGTCAACTGCGCAGATGAAAACCAAATTTTCTTAGATCAAGGATTTTTTTCCCTATACAATGACTTGTGTGAGATCTTCGGGAAATACCAAGCGCAAGGCAATTTTTGCAAGGATTATTCAACAGCAGTTGATACACCATCATTAATTGAGAATTACATAGCCTATGATGAAAATGAAGTCAATGGTGCAGATTCAGTTGAGAAGGCATCCTCCTCACAGCCGTCTACTCTTGAGCCTAATTCCCACTCACCAAAGAAGAAGAAGACGGGTATACTTGCCTCCCAACATAGTTTCTATGAGAAAGCTACAGAAAGTATATCTAACTTAGGGGTATTGTTGTTGAAGGTTTCAAAGATGCTTGATGTTCATGCAAGTTCCAGCACAGAAGCCGACGAGAAGAAGAGTGATACATTTTTGAGACCTTGGATGATTTTCCATCCGTCGGGTATGAACATCAACTCGATATGGTAAACCACTTCCTCAATGACCCAATGAAGTTTGTGGTATGGAATATTCAAGGGCGTGATAAAAAAGAACGATAGATGAAGCTTTTTTTCAAGGGGAACTGGTGGTAATGTGAAGATTGTGAACTCCCCTGATGGACCAAACTAGTGTTGGTCTACTCTTGCTGTCCAGACTTCAAACTTATGTTATGTTTTGTAACATTTTGGGAACATTACCTTTCAAACTTAAATTTTGTTTAGTTGGGTTTTGGAGACATTAACGTTCTAAATTCAGTGTTGTAAAGACGTGTGCTATATTTAGTTGTTGTCAAGACTTGTAGAACTTATGTTATTTTTTTTGTATAACTTAAGGTAGATTTAATGCAGCAATATTGTAATATTGTGTTATATTTTGTAAACCATTGAAGGCAGAAATGCAATACAAGTTGAACCACAATCAAACCATTGCAAAAACTTTTCTAAAAACAACAACTATTGAACCCAGGATTGTTCAAGCACACCACATCCACAAAACATGACTTATAACAATCACGTGACAGTCCCAAAAAAGCTACACAAAACATACGTTCACAAAGGCTTGAGATTCATGAAAATAGGCCATCCAAACCATAGTTGTCCTTGCACCCAAATATCCAACTTGCCCATTCCAAAACTTCTGCATTACAAGGTCAGTTGAATGCAACAACTCCCATACTTTAATCTGGCTCGAAATGTCATCTTGGTACCAGATCTTCCAGTTCCAATTGTTAAAAAATGGTTTAGATCACCTCAACGCCCAATTGTATGCAGACATTCACAATCACACTAATGACAAGAATTCCAAAACTTGTCCAAAAAAACACTGGACTTACTTCTTCTTCCTAAACGAATTTTGTTCCACTTTTAGTCGCATATGTGGTGGGGTCATGTACGTGTTCGACACCATCACATGGGTGAAGTTTCACAAATTCCTCATGTTTAGTTCCTACTCGCCTCTTCCAGTAGCTAGAGCACACCCTTTCTGCATACACATCCTCATGGAAATTTTGTGCCCGAATAGCGAATAGTATATTATAATAATCCATTTTGTTTTCCATTTTCCCAATTGGATGCTTGAATCTTTTGGGTGGTTTAGGGTTCAATGGACTTTACCGGGGGAATGGGTCAGATATTTGAATTGGGTGGTTGAAAACATCGTTTGGGGTGACATGTTCGTTAACCTCTATAGGATTCTCCAAACAATTGTCAGACTGGGCCTAAATTTGACTATTGCATGTGTCGGTAAAGGAGGACGTCTTTGCCGCGACCATGATGTTCGAGAGAAATGACAAAGTTCAAACGACGATGAATTTGACTGTTCGAGAATCGAGAGGAATGGAGAACTGTTTGGGAAAAAATGGTTTAGGGTTAAAAAAATGGATTATATAGACAAAAATTAGGATCATTTAAAGCTAATTTAATGACATAACTGATATAATACTTGGTAATCCGATGTTATCAAACGATGAATTATTACTATTCTATTTTCGTAGAAAATCCATACACCGTAAAAAGGTTGTAACAAACATCCTAAGATTACGTAATCCGATAAAATCATTGCAGTTATCCTTGTAGCGCGATTAAAAAATATCCCGCTACCAAACTTGTCTGTATTGTTTCAAGGTTTTCTGGACTAGGGCTGTTGAGAAATGAGAAGCTATAACTGGACTCAAATAATGGGCCTTTATTCTTATTGGTGTTCAGCCCGTTATCGGTATTGGTGCCATTGCACCAGCCACCACGTCGTTCCCCGAATTCGTGACCTTTTTTTCTTAAACGCACTGTCGTCGTCTGCTCCACTCACATAATTTCTCCGGCCCAACCAGGCAACCCTGATAATCAACATCAGAGAAGTACATCGCCGGTACCACCATCGTCGCAGACGCCGAGGCTGCTATGACGATTCGTCATCTGCTCAAACTCACTCGTCGAATTCGAAGGCCATCGCATGTTTTCCTTCCGCTTCAGCCGCTCTCCACCGCCGTCGCGACCTCAGTCGAGGCCCCCCTACCGTCACCTCCTCCTCCGAAAGCAATGATCTACGATAGATTGGCCGAATCCGTCAAGGAGAAGCTAAAAAAGATTGAAGAACCCGATCCCCGCTTCCTCCGATACAACTCCCCTCACCCTACCGTACAATCTCACACTGAGATTCTCTCAGCTCCACTGACTCGCGTCACGACTCTCCCTAATGGCCTTCGGATTGCGTCAGAATCGAATCTTGCCTTGAAAACTGCCACAGTTGGTGTTTTCATTGACGCTGGGTCGAGGTTTGAGAGTGAAGAGTCGAATGGCACAGCACATTTTTTGGAGCATATGATATTCAAGGGGACTGATAAGAGGAACGCCAGACAATTGGAGGAGGAGATTGAGAATATGGGTGGGCATTTGAATGCTTATACTTCGAGAGAGCAGACAGCATACTATGCAAAGGTGCTGGATAAGGATGTGCTTCGCGCCTTGGATATTTTGTCTGATATTCTGCAGAATTCCAAGTTCGATGAGAACAGGATTGATCGGGAGAGGGATGTTATTCTCCGTGAGATGGAAGAGGTATTGAGTCGAGTTCTCATTCATCGTGCTTGTTGGGTTTAATTTGGTGTAATCGTTTTTTTGGGATTAATATTTTTGATGGATTGTTTTTCTTATGATTGTTTGCGGATCACGTTGCTTATGTTTATGTAGTTTTTAAGTTTGTATACTTGTTGCAATTTGTTCCTCGGAAATCCATTAATTGTTTGGTGACTAAAGCAGTTATCTTTCATTGTAAATGTGTCCGTCCTTTTGAATTCAGATATGGGCTGCATTGTTTTTGGTTTGTATACTTTGGTTGTCTGCTGTTATCAATAATTTCCAATTTTCCCCTTGGATTATGCTATCTATCTATAGTATTTATAATTTGTTGACATCTTTAGTTAGTGTATGTGGTAGATTTTTTTTGGGTTGGAGTTGAGTCGGGAAATCTTGGAAGAATTTGTAGTTTGGAGTAGCTAATACCAATACACATTTTTTACTTATTCTTATTAATTTGTGTTCGTCATGCCAGATTCTGAGATGTCATTAAGATTGATTATTTATTAAATACTCAGTATGCTCTTCAATGATTGCAGGTCGAAGGACAGACGGAAGAAGTTATTTTTGATCACCTACATGCAACTGCTTTCCAATACACGCCACTTGGTAGAACTATACTTGGGCCTGCTGAAAATGTCAAAAGGATTGGAAAAACACATCTACAAGACTACATATCAACTCATTACACTGCTCCCAGAACGGTAATTGGGTCATCGTATGCTTTCACTCTGACTTTGTTGGTATACTGGCTTGTTTGCATATTATGAGTTTATTTTATGCTCGCAACCAAGCCTTGTTTTTCAATTTTGCTTTATTACAGGTAGTTGTTGCATCTGGTGCTGTTAAGCATGAAGATCTTGTGGAGGAAGTGAAGAAATTATTTACAAAATTATCATCACACCCCACAACAACTTTCGAATTAGTTGCTAAAGAACCTGCAAACTTTACGGGGTCAGAGGTATTCTTGACCTACTTGTGTGCGTGCTAGTACAAGAAGCAACGTTCTTGAATTTTCAACATATTTTCTGAAAATATAGGTTAGGATGCTTGATGATGATGTTCCTCTTGCCCAATTCGCAATTGCTTTTGAAGGGGCATCATGGACAGATCCAGATGCCATTGCTTTGATGGTTATGCAGTCGATGCTAGGTTCTTGGAATAAGAGTGCTGGTGGAGGAAAGCACATGGGGTAGCCATTAAACTATCATGTCCTGACTGTTTTCCAATTTTGTTACATGACGCTTTTGGTCTTCATTTTATATCTATTACATATGCAGTTCTGAGCTCGCGCAGAGGATTGGCATCAATGAAGTTGCAGACAGCATGATGGCTTTCAACACTAACTACAAAGACACTGGCTTATTTGGTGTTTATGCTATTGCTAAGGTGCGCACTTAATTTTGGATAGAATACAGGTACATGGATACTTTGCTCTTGTTAGTATGATGAGACATAGAGCCTGTTGGAAATAATAGAAAAACCTGTACTTAATTAATCATAACTCATTGAGCTATATATAGTACTACAATTCAAATTCTAACTAAATATAAAATTGTAAATCGTAGAGAACTTTACTCAACCATAACTCTATATGATAAACTCCTAAATAGTAAAATACCAACACTCTTCCTCAATGTGGGCTCTACTAAGAGCATCTTGACAAATAGTTCAGTAGTAGATGGCCTTCCATCAGTCAACAGTGGCCTATCCAGTTCCTTCTTTCTGACTCACGGCTCTTCACGGTGGCCACATTATCATCTTTTCCTTCCATTTCACCCATACAGCTACTCCACACTAAACCCTAAACTATCACATAATCAACAACAATTCTCAACATCCAACTCAACATTCAACACTTCGACAGCAATCGTCAAACGCCTAATTGGATCCCTAAATTTAGGTGATCAACATCGATCAACACCATAAACAACAATCACCAATCTACACAAATTATCATTCTTATCAACTGAAACACAAATATTCATCGAACAACACCAAATCAAGGAAAACATATATGACAGATGTGAAGGGCTACCGAAAATGAAGATTATGATTTTTTCGGTGGAGGTGGCAGGCGACAGCGTGTGGAGAGATGCCGCATGGCGGAAAACAAATCTGGACCTGGAGACGGCAGATCTTGCGCCAGAGATGGCAATTTTAGGACGGACAATGATGGATATGGAGAACTTGTCATGAGCAACCATGAAACACCGTGAACAACTTTGAATTTGGATGGATTTGGTCGGGACTAGCGTGGGCTGCGGTTTTTAGCGAAAACATGTTGGAAACACACGCGAACGACGGCGGCCTTGAAGGAGAATGGCCGTGGACATGCGCGTGCAGGCGTGGATCTGGGTCGCGTGCAACGGATTTTGGCAGGGTGGGGCGGCGACAGACGGCGGCGGACGGCGGAGATAAGTGGCGGTGGGTGGTCTAGGGTTTAGGAGAGAAGGTGATGGCGAGTAATGTAAGGTTAGGATTTTCTTTAACCTATGTTTGATACTATGTTGTAAATAATATGAAAACCTGTACTTTATTAACCATTATATCTAGATATATATAATACTACAGCTCAAAAACTAACAAAATCTAGAATTGTAAATCATATAAACCTCTACTCAACCATAACTCTATATGATAAACTCTTGAATAAACTGCTAAATAATAAAATACCAACAGAGCCAAATCAAATACCTATCAGTATGAAGGTGCTTGGTCCTTTTTTGAGGAAATCCGATCTTTTGCATCTTTCTTTCTATTAGCTGCATATTTTCCTTGAGTTACGATTCAATTTTATACATTTATAGTCTATCTTAATGTTTTGTTGTTAGAAGATGCACAATGCCTTGGTGAACTAGATAGTTCTGTTTCTCCACTGTCCATTTTATACTTGGTACATCCGATGTGCTGTGGTGGGATTCAAACTTGTCGATTCCTTCTTCCTGAAACCTTCTTCCTGAGATGCGTGATTTCCAGTGTGTTGATTTTTTGGCTGAATAATTGATTATAATAATGTAAAGTTGGGAATTTAGTTACCAATTACCTAGCTTGAGCTGTTTGCCTTCATTTACCTGGTCTTACTTGGATATTCTTTTCTGTTGTGGGTTGCTTAGTTGCCAATTACTTTTTTCTTTATTATGTTTTGTAGCCTGAGGACTTGGACGATTTGTCCTATGCAATTATGTATGAGGTAACTAAATTATGCTATCGAGTTTCAGAGGCC
>JAOWBN010237663.1:0-12241 GCA_028565015.1 Pinguicula moranensis
ATGGGAATGAAGAATAAATCCGCCCGATCTGGATCATCAGTCAAAAAACCACTCTCTCTAATATTCTGGAAAAAGTAACCTTCGCTGGCATATTTACCCGTCAGCTTCCTCGGAGTCTGGTAAAAGGTCTTCGGATCCCCATCCTTGTAAATGTACACCTTAAATCTCTTCTCCATTTCCTCATAGTTCAGTCTGAAAACCCTGGGCGAATGATAAATGTCGTCGTAGCCAGCGCCAATCTCATCAATATCCTTAGCCAAGAAAGAAGCTTTATGTAAATTATCCAAAGAGGAATCCAGACGTTCGTTCAAAATCACAGCACCAGATTAATGAGTTAAACAAGAGCTTGCTCATTAACGGGGCGAAATCCGCACTACCTGAAGCAGAGGGGGTATCGAGATGTTGTTAATGCGATCAGTTGTTGGGTAAGATTGCGGAGAAGCGAAGTGGGCTGATTTAACCGAGAAGCAAAACAAGGTAATGAGCGTCAGGACAGCGAGGGAAATGAGAGAGCCCCGGAGACTGACGACGGCGGCCGGGATATGAAAATAAGATGGTATCTTCACCGCCGACATCCGATGGCGGTGCTCGTGGTTGCTGGGAAGTTACTAGCTGTAGCTACCTCACCGGCGATCACTTAAAAAGGTAAATTGCAGGTAGATTCAAGTCGCGAGTCCGGTGCGCCGATTTAATTTTTGTCATTTGAAAAGACGTTTTGCCTCATTAATAAGCCCATTCATGTGTGGGCTGAATCTATCCGCTTTGGGCTATAATTAATTAACTATAAAAGCAACAGTGGTGAACCACTTAAATCGAATGGGATATTGTCGAAAAAAAATATCAGGAACTAATTGGGTGAGACAGACTCTTGGATAAGAGTAATACGTGATCAAAACTTTTGATCAATCACGCAACAAACACTAGAGTCCTATGAGTTTAGGACATTTTGTACAATAAGAAAATAGGACAACAACCAAGAGTTGCAGTAGAACAACAATAAAAAAAATAGATATGGCAAAGAGTAGGACACTTTGAATGAACACAATGAATTAGATATGTGCGAAAGCGTAGAAAATAATAATCAAACTCGTATATTATTAAGAATAACTCCTTGAGGATCCTAATTGAATCTAAATATAGAACTTTATTCAATCATAACTCTATCTGATAACTATTAATCATATCAAATAATCAACTAAATAGACTACTCAAATATCAAATACCAACACTCCACCTCAAGATGGGTTTTACTAAGCTTATCTTGACACAGTTCAGCAGTCGATTGCCTCCCACCAGTCAACGGTGGCTCATCTAGTTCATTCCTCCACTCTGACCCGTCCAGTATTATTCTGATCTAGTCTCTTCTGATCTGGCATATCCAGTTTCTCTTTCCACTGTCTAGCCAACGTATGACTCTTCACTCCTCTAGCTAACGCATGACTCTTCACTCCTCTAGTCAACGCATGGCTTTTCATATCCCTAGCCAACGCATGACTAATCACATTCCTAGTCAACGCATGACTAATCACATCCCTAGCCGACACACGGCTCTTCCACACTCTCAGCGACGCACGAGTCTTCCACTACTCTCACCAACACACGACTAATCACCACTCTTGCGAACACTCTTGACTCCCCTAGAGACGGAGTCTCACTCTTATCACTCCTTAGTCGCATTGGCGCTCCCATATCGATACTAGACACTCTTCTTCCCGGCTTCTCTAACTCATGCATAAATCTCCATCTTGTTGTCTGCTCTTGCTCAGGCATAAGTCTCCATCTTGTCGGATCCTCCAACTCAGTCATAGACGTCCATCTTGCAGACTTCTTCAGCTCAGTCATCGATCTCCATCTTGTTGGTCCATGTCTAAGTGCTAGACATCCTCTCACTGGTCCCACGACGAAAGATGCCAACTTCGACCATAACTCTGTCCAACACCAATCAAATGCTGGAAGAGTACAATACCTCCACCCCATGATCGCACAACAGTAGTTCAACACTGTGCGATCAAAAACACCTCCAGAACTCGAACTTAAGAATACATCTAAGACAACATAGTAGCAGTTTAACATCGTATAGTCGGTAACACCTCCAAGACGGCACGACAAAAGTTCAACATCGTACAATCGATCACCCCTCCAAGGCATGATTGCACACGCCAGTACAATACCATGCAATCGATAACAACTTCAACCATTAAACCAAAAAAAAAACTTTCACATCAATCCTCAAATAACGTCTAATTAGATCTCTAAGTTTAGGCAATCAACATCGATCAACACAACAAACATAAACCACCAAACCACATAAAATATCTTTCTTTTCCATAAAACATAAATATCCATCAAACGTCACTAACTCAATGAAAACAAATATGAAAAATGTGAAAGAGTAACAAAACAGAAGATTATGTTTGTTTTTTTCGGTGGCGGCGGACATGTGAACAACAACAGGTAGATCTCGGCGAGAGGATCCCAGTCGTGGTGGTTTCAAGAGCTGAAGATGGCGGACAAGCTGGGAATCTGCCAAAAACTGCCACAGGTGGCAAGCTCTAGCGACAGCGTGTGAGCGAGCTTGCGGCGGCATATAGCGGTGGGTCTTCACTATTCGGACATTGCGGATGCCGAGGAGGATGGTTGGCTAGTCCAGGCGCCAAAATATGGTGAGGTAGTTCACGGGCATACGTATTTTCAACGCAGACAATTCTTTTTCCATGGATAGAGGATTGCAACTGTTTTGGCCATTTTCGATCAAGAATAGAGGATTGCAACCGGCGACAACACTTTTTGGTGGCGAAGGTGGTGTGTCGGCTAGGTTTTGATGGGATGTATGGGAATGAGGGTTTTCTTTTAGTTCCAACCTGACTCTGATACCATGTAAAAAATAATAATCAAATTAAGAATAATCCATTGATGTATATATAGTACTACAACTCAAATCCTAATTGAATCTAAAATCATAAATTCTATAGAATTTTATTCAATCATAACTCTATCTAATAACTATTAATCCTATCAGATAATCAATTAAATAGACTACTCAAATATCAAATACCAACAGAAAGAATCATAACTCATACTAGAGCAAGGAACTTTGAATGAGCGGACATTTCTTAATCATAATGCTTCGATCAAGAATATTTTTTTTACTCTATATGATCCACCTCAACATTCTCCAATGGGAACACTCAACCTACACAAAATTTGTGGTCCCCCTATCTCTGCCACCTGGTGGGAATCCAATGGTCAGATCTTAAATAATTGTGCCAGATGATGCTTCAACGCATTCTCCACGTGTTGGATCCTGACAACACCCAGTGGCTTCGCTGACTGTATGAGCACAAAATTAAAACCGTTGAAAAATGGGTGGGCTTTCACATTAGCCGCTCCACATTTTGACCCAAGCCTCCGATCTGGGTCCTTGTTCAAAAACCCTAATATCAAGTCTTGCGTGTGGGCTTTGCATGTGCCACATGGCGCGTGACTGGGGATTGCCAGGGCCATTTTTTGTAATGTTTCGCAATGTTGCTTCATTGTTCGTGCCAGCAAACGGTGTCCGCCTGTAGATCATCTTGTATATGAAGATTCCAAGGGCTCACCAGTCGACGATGTTATTTTTATTAACTTCGATCAAGACTATAAACCAAAAATAATCGAAAAATTGAGGTAGTAGTGTGGCACTAATTACATGAAATAAACCAACAAAATCGACAATTATGTTAGCAGTATGACTTTGATATCATGAAATAAGACTGATTAAAGACCCAAATATTGGTGGATCTCCAATGAATCCCACCTCTAGTCGCATACCCTCAATTATAGATCACAAGGTTATATAAATCCTAATTACAATAGAATCCTACATAAATCATAACTCTTATTTGTCTCAAGATTATCACATTGATTAGCAGACTTAAGAGAGTAATAGTACTTAGGGCACATCCCTAGGATGAACTTTATCTTTGAGAGAATTCAAAATTTTAATAAAATATTAAAAATTAATAGCAAATACTAGAAAACTATTTTAAAAAATAAAAGTTGTTGCTTTTTCAAATCTCAGGGGAGTAGCTCCCCTGCTACCAAAATTTTTGTGTATATAACTAATATGAGATTCTAACAATTGTTAGAATAGAGCTAATTAAGAAATGAGATTGGTTGGCCTTGTAAAAGGAAAGAATCAATTACAGGATCCTTTCCTTGATCACCAAATCTCCTTCCTAAGGCTAAATGAATACTCATATAAGCCCGTCTATTAGACAACAAAAAGATTAACGAACAATAATTAAAAGTTTGTTCGTCACAATACTCCGCTCAAACATGGTATCAGAGCGTGTTCGATTTTGAGAATCAGATCGATAAGCTCATCATCTACCAATGGAGAAAGCAAGGGAGGAGGAGGCTAGAAAAATGGTCCTTCTCAACTCCAACAATCCAGCAACAACGGAGGATAAAACATCCTCCGCCCACCTCTCCAATCAACTTGCCCAATTACTCAAATAGTTAAACCCCAGTAGCCCATTTGTGTTCGTCAACGTCAAACTCAATGAGAATAACTATTCTCTTTTATTGCAACTTATACGAGTAGTAATTGGGGGCCGCGGATATCTCCAACACATCATTGGTGTTCCTTCCGCTCCGCCGACTGGCGTCTCAGCCTACCCAAAGTGGGAACAAACAGATCTAAGCATCATCTTGTGGATTCTACAGGCCATCGAGCCAGAGCTTGTGTTAAAATTTATAGAATACTCGACGATTAAGGATTTATGGGACGGAATGGTCACTACCTTTAGCAGCAGGCAGTGATGCTCTCCAGATCTACGACATGACCCTCGAGGCCAACAGGCAGACATAAGGGGGAGGTACTCTAGAAGTTATCTGCAATACACTACAACATATTTGGCGGGAGATTGACCAGAGACAACCCCAACCCCATGACATCACTAGCAAATTTTGGGATGCATTTCAATTTCTTGCCGCCATCAATGAAGAGTTTGATGCGACCAAGAGATATTTACTCAAAGAAACGCCTTTGCCCTCGGTAAAGGAAGCTTACGCTGTTTTCCACCGCAAAGCATCCTAACTGGATATTTTAAATCCGGCGAAATACTACGGCGGTGCTACCTCCTCGGGCATAGGCAGTGGCCTCACAGCCACATCCCGATCAAATCTGCTGCAAAACATGACAAAATCATCATCCTGGAGTGGGGAGGTGGACAAGTCGAAGCTCTTCTACACTGACTATCAAAAACACGGCCATGCGACGAAGGGATGTTTCAAAAAAATAGGATATGCAAATAATTTTTCGAAAACAAGAAGAAAGGAACAAAGGCAGGCATGACAACCACCATCATAAGTCGCCTAGAGACCACTGGAAACGACGGTGGCTACCAAAACCAGGGATCGCCAAGCTTCAATGAAATTTCAATAGCCACGATGGAATCCCGAAAGAAAATTGGAAGTATCGAGAACATTGAACCATGTAAAGGATTTGTGGGTCGTGTTTTGCCCATAAACCCTTATACTAATAGTGCTTTCATTAATAACCCCAGAAAATTCTGTTTTTATGTTACAACTACACAATTCCACCAAAAATTTGATACGCCCCCCAAACTCACAAAAATCATCTAATATACCCAAAAACTCCCAACAAAATTTAAATACGATCCCTATTTTACCAAATTCTACCGATATATCCCATAGAAGCTAAAAAAACTCAAAAAACCCTCAAAACATCCCTAAAATATCCGAAACCACACCCCCAAAACTTCCAAAATCAACATTAAACCCACAAAAATCAGAAAAACTCAAAACCCGACTCCAATCTCAACAAAATACCCCTAGATCTTGACATCTCAAATCCTAATTTTTTCGAGCCTGGATGTTTTGACCCGGATCCCTCAACATCTCCCGGTGCACTATGTGACTCAATAGCGTGTAATGTACGAAACACAAATAGTGAGAAATAGAGACAGACAAACATGCGCGTGCAAACAAGCTAGGCACGACATAAACGAAAAAAAAGTGCAAACGTGCCTAAACCGCCCGCATTAAAATAGGCAAGCGGGCGGGCGGGCCAAAAAATTTTCTTCAGAAAATGTACGTGTAATACCTGCCTGTCTTACAAAATGTTTGCGTGCTGGGTTAAAAATCCAGCCCGCACTGGATTTTTTTTTTAAAAACAATTGTTTAAAATACACTATTATTTTTTATTAAATAATAAAAAACAATTAAAAAAAATAGAAAACGTGCAAACGTGCGTGATTCATTTGCACGCGAGCTGGCCAAGCATGACACAGTTTTATGTGTGCCATGCTAGGCACGCACGTTTAAAAAACGTGCATTTTTTGGCACACGCACGTTTTATAAACATGTTCATGCCCAGTCCACAAACCGTGCAATGCATGTCGGGGTACATTTTCCTGTCCCTAGTGAGAAATAGGGAGGTTGGATTTTGTATTGTGGATCGACTGATACTATGATGAATGATCACTCAGATCACCTTACCCTATCAGCTCTGAAGAAACACATGTGTTCAGATAGCCAATGGGAGCTTGTCGCCAGTCCAGGGTCCTGGGACCATTGAAATCTCACCTACTCATATTGTCTAATTTTTTTATATGTGCAATCTTTGTCGTGCAAACTACTATCCATTATTCATTTCTCCAAAAAACTAAATTGCATGGTACTCATGTATCCCACCTTTTGTTTATTATAGGATATCCGAACGAGGAAGATTCTTTGGCGTAGCACTGAACATGGGGGACTGTACTATATGGATGAGGTGACTCAACAGTGAACTACGATGATGGCTCACGGGACAGCTGATCGACTAGTGTGGTTGTGGCACCGATGCTTGAGACATCCATCCCTTGGCTACCTCAAACTTTTGTTCCCTCATTTCTTTAAGAAACAAGGTAATTTCTCGTACAACACTTATCATTTAGCTAAGAGTCATAGGCAATCTTTATACTCGAATAATTCTCAAACAACTACTATTTTTTCACTTGTTCATTATGATGTGTGGGGACCATCCCCGAATTCTAGCGCTGGTGATTTTAAATATGTCCTATTATTCATTGATGATTGTACTCGTATGACATGAGCTTATTTCTTAAAAAATAAATCAAAGGTATTTCAGAAATTTATTGACTTTTATGCCTTAGTAAATGCCTGGTTTCAACAACAAATTCGAATCCTTTGATCTGATAAAGTGGGTGAATTTGTCAATCAGCCTACGAAACATTTTTTCAGGAAAAAAAGCTTCATCCATCAAACCATCTGCTCCTACCCCCAACAAAATGGAGTAGCTAAAAGAAATAATCGTATTATCCTAGAGATTACACGAGCCATGATGCTAGAGTTTAGGGTTCCCACATCGTTTTGGCCTGAGGCTGTTGCTTTTGAGGCATACCTCATCAATCGCCTACCCACAAAAATCTCATATCAAAAATTCTCTTACAGGGCCTATCTGCTCATACTCAGATCCCTATAACCTCGAATTTTTGGCGACTCTGTGCTTTCGCATATACCATGAATCGTGAGAATGAAGTTTGAAGCATGTGCAGTCAAATGTAATTTAGTTGGATATGGAATTCACAAAAAAGGGTATTGTTGTTTCAATCCTATCACAAGACATATGTATACAACTATGGATTATGATTTCATTGAAACAAAGTATTACTATCCGACCCAATCCAGCAGTCAAGGGAAGAAGAAGACGAAATTTTCCCAACAGAGCCAGCTGAAGGAACCACTGAGCCAGCCTCTGAAGACATAAAATAGCTCCCCATCCAGCACATGCCACCACTCATTCCCCATTTGGTCATCCTGAGGTAAGTGAGTTTAACTCAGGGCCTACTCCTGATTATTCTTTTGCAATTGACTATGATATTGAGAATATAGCTACATGGACGAGTAGAACGCAGGAACGCTATGTACTACCCCACTAGAGTACTCGAGGAATACCACCAAAAATATATGTACCTGAGTACATGCCATGTGCATCTAGATACCTTGTTGTAGATATGGCCAAGGGGAGTTAATCTGAGGTGGCTAATGCGTTCTCAGTATCCTTGTACTCTGACAAGGTTTCGTGAATAGTACAGGAAGCTCAGCAGAAACAGGAATGACGCCAAGCTATGGAAAACAAAATTAGTGCTCTGGCTAAAAATGGTACATGGGGCAAATGTGAACTACAAATAGGAAAAAAAAGTAGTGGGGCGTCGATGGGTGTTCTCAGTAAAGTACAAACCGATGGAACTATTGAGAGATATAAGGCTCGACTAGTAGCAAAAGGATACACTCAAACATATGGAATTGACTAGTCGGGGGCCTTCTCTCCATTAGCCAAAATTAATATCATTCGTGTATTGTTCTCTGTTGCAGCAAACATAGACTAGTTACTTCATCAGTTTGACGTGAAGAACACATTTCTTAATGGAGATATGAAAGAAGAAGTCTATATGGAGGCATCACTCGGCTTTTAAGGGACGTTAAAAAAGAGGTTTGTAGGTTGAAAAAGGCATTGTATGGCTCAAAATAGTTCCCGATGGCGTTGTTTGGAAAGGTCATTGTTGCAATGAAGAAGTATGGATACAAACAGAGCAACTCTAATTATACATTATTTCTCAAAAGAAAGGGTGAGTTGATGACCTGCTTGATCATATATGTTAACGAAATGATCATCGTTGGAAGTGACACTATAGAAATAGAAGAACTCCAAAGAAATTTGTTCAGAGAGTTCAAAATGAAAGACTTGGGAGAACTAAAGTACTTTTTGAGGATCAAGGTTCAAGGATTGAAGGAAAAAAAATTACTCACAAAGAAAGTATGTGTTGGATCTTTTGGTAGAAGCGTGGCTAATTGACTGCAAACCCGTTGATACACCAGCTGTCGTGAATAAAATCATCGAGGGGGCACAACTAGCTTATCGAACCTGATACCAACATCTGTTTGGGAAACTGATCTACTTGGCACACATCCATCCTTATATATCTTTTGTTGTAGGAGTTGTCAGTCAGTTCATGTATGACCCTAGACAAAGCATATGGAAGTAGCCTTGAGGATTGTACGATATCTCAAGGGAATATTGGGGAAAGGAATCAAGTTTAGAAGGAACGGTCATCTAGAAATTCATGGATATACTGATGCAGACTGGGCAGGAAATTCCGTCAACTGAAAATCCATTGTCGAATACTTTACCCTAGTCGACGGGAACCTTGTAACATGGAAAAATAAGAGGCAAAAGGTAGTAGATCTCTCCAGTGTTGAAGCTGAGTTTCGTGGGATAGCCAAGGGACTAACCGAGATCCTATGGTTAAGAAAATTACTAGCTGAGATTGGGCATCCTATACCAAGAGCTTGTTATCTGAAGTGCGACAACAAAACTGCTATCAGTATTTCTGAGAACCAAGTTCAACACGATGAAATCAAACATGTAGAAACGGATCAGCACTTCATCAAAGAAAAATTGGAAAGAGGACCCGTGAGTCTTTCGTTCGTTCGATCTAAAGATCAACTAGTAGATATCTTAACCAAGGCAATTCCTGGTCCAACATTCAACAGTATGCTATGCAAGTTGGGAATCGAATACCCTACGATTCACTTGAGAAGAGTGTTAGAATAGAGCTAATTAAAGAAGGAAATTGATTGGCATTGTAAAAGGAAATGATCAATTACAGAATTCGTTTCTTATTGACCAAATTTCTTTTCTAAGATAACTAAACGAATACTCCCATAAGGACCGTGTATTAGACAAAGAAAAGGTTGACGAATAATAATCAAAAGTTTGTTTGTCACAATATTTCGCTCACCCCCACCACACACACAAAAAAATTATAGAGGCCGAGCAGATTTTTTTCTTCAATATTGCAAAAAATCAATTACACGAAGGCTATAATTGTCATTTGATGCAAATTCGTGTGGGTCTCCTTTGTTCCCAACTCCCACTCACGAGTGTCCGATGCCGGTGGATGCAATCCTCACGTTTTGGATCATGAAACTCTTGCATGGAAATGGTGTAGGAAAATCGCGACCGTTGTGCAAGGGACAGTTTCACATTGTTGGTATCTGCACCACGTTAACCACGACGCGATGCACTGGATTCATCTTCTTCTTCCAGCCCCCACCACAAACCATATGCTTGGTGAAGAGGAAGACTCTAGATTAGAACACATGATGTATCAGAGAAGAAACAAACAAAAAGAAACCCAAAAGAAAAGAAAACTGACTGAATCCAAGATTTGATCCGGAGGTATGTAAGAACAAACAAAAAAACAAACTGTTGGTAGGTGATTGTGAGGCCTTTTTCAGGCTGGTGTTGTAATTTTGGCTCCTTGTGGTGGGGTGGGTGGCACGAGAAACTTTTTCTTCTTAGTTCTGTGACCAATCCAATCCCCGAACTTTTTTTCATCCCTTTTCGCCATCATTGGAACTAGGGTTTCGGTTCGAATACTTTCACTTGCACTAAAGCTGTTCGATTTATTTCCCAAACGAAGATTCCAAGACTACACTTTTCATAAACCAAATAACCAAGATTGATGACAGACTTTTCCAATCAATATACACTTTTTACACAAACCACTCCTGCAGCTGGTTATGACAAGGATTAACTGCTATAGGGACCAATTGCCCACTTAATTGGGATTCAATTCACTCGTAAAATTTTGGACAAATTGGTAGGATAGGATAGAATAGAATGGCCCGTCTTGTTGGATCCCGTGCCTTCTTACTTGAGATCCAACTGCTAGTAGCCATTGTCAGAAACTGAGCAAAGTCAGAAACCCAGTTTACCTGATAGAGGGAGACAGTGTAGGAGACTTCTCTGATCGAAAAAAACAGTCTCAATACCAAACAAGTCAGACATTTTTTTTTCCCGTTGATTCACTTTCAATAAATGGATCCAATCCCAACAAGAATCTCCGGAAAAAATAAGGACAAACAAACAGAAGAAGAAGAGTGAATAGCTCCAATTTTCCTTCACATTTACAGAGACAACTAGACAAGCAAATAAAAAAACAAATCTGAAAGAAAACCCATACGAAATCTGGATAAGGTCTTAGTTATACAGTTCTGCAGAGATTCGATCTTGATCTCACAACATGAAATATAACCCACAAGATGCTTCTATGGGAAATCAGTCCATGCCTGAATTCCGCTCCAGTTGTTGATATTTTCATTGGCATTCCTGCTGCTTGTAGCAAGAGAAGTATCAAAGAACCATTCAGTTGACAGGCTTCCACTTGTGCCGCCATCTTTTCTGGTGCAAGATTCTTCCTTGGAGTTGGAGACTTCTAGATTCTGGAACAGAATGGGCTGTGGTTTCTGGATTACGGGCACTGCAGGATCAATCGACGGGAGACTGAAATTCGAACTCTCTTTCTCGTTATCTTGAGAGGCAAACATGGCTAATCTCTGCTGCTGCAACTTCCAGTGCAGATCTTGGTTGATCGAACTCAACGACTCGATCGATGACGCGAAATTTCTTTGAAAATTCACAGCCCCCATCTCGTGAACATTGTTTGGTTCCACTTGTTTGAATCCAGAAGAAGCGAAAGGAAAACCGATGGTAGGATCGAAGGTGAAACCCGGGGTTGAAATTGAAGATGGATTCGCGATGTTTTGTACGTTGTTATCACCGAGAGCAGAGAAGTGTCCGAAAATGGCGTGATTCGGATGAGGAGGAGAGTTTAACCTCGGGAAGTTGAGTTGGAAATCCATGGCTGGCGAGATACCCTGAAAGAATCTCAGCCCTCCAACATCCGTCGCCTCTCCTCCGCCGGAGGAATCCCTTGGCGAACACTTGAGTTTCTTGTTCTTCCTGCATCCACCACCGATCGGCACGTTCCGCAACGCGCCGCCTTTCGTCCAGTACCTCCTGCATGTCTTGCAGAAATGCCTCGGCTGGGAGAGACTGTAGTTGTTGTAGTAGCAGAATTTGGTGTTTGGCGAATCGCAGCGAGGACACCTTAGCGACGGTTCTTGATACTTGGCCGGACCGGCAGAGGAGGATTTCCGGGAGGCGGCTTTGGCGGAAGCCTGTTTCGGGTTTTCGGTCGACATCGTCGGAGGATAAACCCTAGAAAGAAATGGGTGGATTGGATTTGCCTTTTGTATTGTATTGTATTGTAGGTGAATGAATGAAGAGAGGGGAAAATGAAATTAGTTCTGTGGGGTTTGCATTTGTTGGTAGTTTCAGTTTCCTTTTACAGAAGGCAACGTGAGATGAGATGGCGATCTCAAT
>JAOWBN010237674.1:0-24069 GCA_028565015.1 Pinguicula moranensis
CCTGTTGTCAGTGGAGTAATCATCCAAAGCTTTAAAAAGGCTGCTCATTACTTCATCCCTGATGAAAAGAAACAGCTGGAGCCCATCTTCTCCAGAAAAGAAAGCAGAAGATTCTCTGGGAATGGTTAAAGTTTCGGACACAGATACGAGTGCTTTGACTGCATTAACACGTGATTGAGGATCCCTGTCATTGGGGTCACCCTGCAAACCAAAAATGTTCTGGTCAAAGAAGCAACACTATTCCAAGTAGACAAAACTGATTAAGAAGCATTCACGCAACTCACACACCCAATTTGAAAAAAATAATAATAAACAACAACAATAATAATAATAATAATAATAATAATAATAATAATAATAATAAAAGAAAGAAAGAAAACAAGCTGTGTGCAATTCTTGAAGATTTAGACATTCAGCTTCCTCTAAGGTAACCACAATACCTCAATCTGACACGAACAGCACAGTTTTGACAATACAGATTTCCACTCTTTTTCCAGAAAGTCAGAAGGCAAAACTCCTAACGCAAGAGCTGATCCTCGTCTTGCTGCCACATTGGGATCAGTCAATTGTTCAAGGTGTCTTGACACAATCACACCGTCTTTTCCCCCAAATGGTATATAAGCAGGAATGTAGTGTCTTAAAGCTTCAATAGCAGCATTCTAGAAATATAAGTAATAATTTAGTTAAGAGATTGGTGAAATGGCCGCTAAGCTAGATTTCATTCAATCAATAAAGGACCTGTATCTGAGGATTCGGATGTTTCAAGTTCTCGTCAAGGGAATCAAGCAAATTTCTTTTTGTCTTCTCAGTGAGAGAGACTTGGGACATTGAAATACACTCAATGAAGCGACAAACAGCGGAACGCATTATTTCTCCACTTTTACCACGATAAAGACGAGCTTTCTCAATTCCGGGAACTATACTAGCAGCAACTCGCTGCTTATCTGAAAGTAAAAAATTCAGAAAAAATATTACATGTAAACAAGAAATATAAAGATCCATCATCTCGATTCCAAGATTGAACAAAAGATGCAAGAAAAAAAAATTCTAAACTTAAAGAGAGCTCTAGTTCCAGACTGTACTTCTTCTGTTGACTGTTATCATAACAAGAAGCTATCAGCTTCCAATTATAAAGTTCATTTTTCTGATTGATCTGACAAAAATTCTGGTCTTGTAACTTGTTCCTCCGCTCGCCGCTCCCTGCTCCCTTTCATCCACCACCTCTTGGTCCATGACCTTCTCTTTTGCCTCCCTCGCCAACTTTCTCACGTGATCATCATCAACATCATCAGACTTCACCACAACCGTCTCCTTCATTAGAGTTCCTGTTGTGATAATCAATTATCATAGTTGTATCTTCATAAATTTCATCGTACCGTCGAGGAGCGGAAGAAATATTTGGTTGAACAAATCATCGCTTCCACTGTGAAGGAAAAGGGATTTCTTCTGAATAGCATTCTCGCTTCTTTCGTGACTAACGATTTCTCCGAATCGAAGTTTTATAATAGCGACTTATCCTTCCTTCGCCTGCTGACATCGTCTGTGGTCTGTGCCAACGTGAGGGAGCCAAGGTGTTGGCACGTGAAATTTGTTTGACACGCTCAAGTCTACTTGGTTCGCTATGGGCCTGAGTATTCGGAGTTTGAAATTTAAAATTCGAAATTTTCGATCTGATCCGAAATTATTTCAGAAATGGAATGCGATTTTTGAAACGATTCGTATTTTGGAATTTGAAATTCGGAAATCACATTATAGGGCTTCTATTTCGGAATTTGAAATTCCAAATGTCCAGCCCTGGTTCGCTACCTCATTGGCGCGGGACCCTCCAAATGCTCCTCAAGTGCGACCATCTCCTCCACCTACGTAAATTAAAAATTTTGTTTGATAAATTATGTAAATATTTTATTAATTACTATTCCAAATATTTTTCAGATTTTTCAAAAGCTGAAAATTTGACTAATTTTTATCAAAATTTATAGTCTTCATTTTTATTTTGCGAAAAGGAGAAATTTAGACTATTTATCATTACAATTAATTTTTTTTCTCAAATATGTGCATTATTAATACCAGATACGCCATCGCGAGCAAAGCATCGGGTGGATGTGCTTGAACGAGGGGGTTATCACCTGTGCAAATTAAATCTTTGTCCCAAAATTATATAAATATTTTATTAATCACTATCCAAAATATTTTTTAGATTTTTCAAAAATCTAAAAATTTGACTATTTTTTCTCGAAATCTGTGATGGTTAGTCTTCAATATTTCGCAAAAATGAGCAATTTCAACTATTTATCATCACTATTATTTTTTTTTCAAATATGTGCATTAGAAAATACAAGATAGGTCATCATGAGGGACAAAAGACAAGTGGATGGACATAGATGAGGGGGTCATCACCCCCACCACTCGACATTATTCATAGTGCATTTTTTAACATGCAATTTGGTCATTTATTGGGATCCCTCGCAATCCAATGTTGAAATCATCATATTTTAACCATGTCCCATGGTGTCCATGAGTGTGGGCCCTTGCCCGGTGCCCTTCTCCGTGCCCGCACACCCTTCCCGAGAAGTTTTGCTCTATAGGTTAGCCTTAGACCACTCAGTCAGGGACGGGGAGAAAGGAGAGGATCCGAGGGGCCATGGTCTTTAACTCCTCTAATTTTCAAAAATCAGTTTGTTTATGTTTAAATTTTATTATTTTTATTTTTATTTTATCTTTTGTAGCCATACTCTGCCCTTAAATTATATTATTTTATGTGTAAATTTCTCTTTCAAACTCTATATTTGCTATTTGGATTCTCTATTCTATTCACAAATCATAAACCACATAAAAAAATAAAAAATAAAAAATAAAAAAAAAATAAACCACATAATTTCTTGGCTTTCGATTCCTTCGATAACCAACTTTTTTGGTCGAATCCTTCAACTTTTTTGGTCAATTTCATTGCTTGAAAGACTATAATATCATCGTCTGTAAGTTTTTTTTTCCATTACGAAGAAAATAATCTTTTTGCATCTTGTCTTTTAAAGACGTTTTAATTTTTATAAAAAGAAAACATAATTTATATGACCATTATAACCCGACTAATCACATCCCACTCTATGCAACTTTACCCAGTATATTCCCAACTAAGTTGGGGTCTGGGGGTCTGATGTACGCGGTCTTACCTTGTAATTATACAAAGAGGTCGTTTCCATTTTGCGACCCAGGTGGGTATCGATCCCTGGACCTCACATTTGTGAAGTGTAGTTCTCACCACTTGAGCTACAGGCTTGATCAATATAAGAAGAACACTTTCTATATGAACATAAGCAACATGATGTTCATATTTATTTCAGCAGACCAACATTATCAATAAATTGACCATCGTTATCAAGAATAATTTTCTTGATTTCATTATCAGCGAGTTTGTGCTTGCAAATGCATTAACTGTCCCAAGAATCTATAAATGCAAAATTGCAAGATTTTAATAAATACACATGACCATTTAACTGATTCATAAACCATAACATACCTAAATTGTCCAAATGGTATATTTATATAACTCCACATATATGAATTTTTAACACATTAAAATTGAACTGGGAATGCAACAGGTCATGCCAAATTATTCAACTCAATAATAAACTTCCGATTTCCTGCAAATGAGCATTAATAAAAAAAAAATTAGGCTTTTATAAGAAATAGTTCATCCTAAATAATGAGTTTGTCCTTAATGTTAGAAACATATTAGCTCTAAAGCTAGCAATTATGTTGGGAGCGCTCTAGAGCAAACTCCCAATTCTCTATGTTTATTTGATCGTTCCCTCTGGTTCGCCCGTAATGCTTCAAGTTCTTGAAAGATATCCAGGTCTTCTCTACCTCAACAACAGGATGAGATCCCGGGGAGTCTTGGCACATTGCTTTAAGATCATACTATTGAGAAGAATATCAATTTCTGAGGATGGACCTTCTACGAAAATAACTGTTCTTGAGGGTGAACAATTTATGAGGAACTTTCCTTGCAACTGCATCCAATCTTTATCAGTTGCCTGCACACTAAATAACCAGCAGAGCAGGTGTCTCATTGAAAATGGGTAACTGCTCAAGTTACGAAATAAACTAATGAATCTTACCAACCTCAAGGCAAAATACAGTAGCGAGATTACTAATAAAAAAGAGCAGATGCATTGATTGCACAACATTGCGTAAGCAACGACAGAGGCAAAAACTACAAATGTGATTGCTAAAGAAAATGCGGTATACGAATCATAGTCTGCAAATGGGC
Organism: Pinguicula moranensis; assembly: GCA_028565015.1. Lineage (NCBI taxonomy): Eukaryota > Viridiplantae > Streptophyta > Magnoliopsida > Lamiales > Lentibulariaceae > Pinguicula > Pinguicula moranensis. The sequence continues at coordinate 4,271 of JAOWBN010237674.1, forward strand.
ATCATCAGTATTTGTTTATTTCCAAGGGAAAAGTTAAAGAGGGAGTATATGATAAGAAAACTAAGGATATTGCAAATCAGAAGTATCAACTTCAGTTATCTCAAAAAAATCAACAAAAATATGGAATGGAATGTAACTGATTCATAATGGAAAAACTGTGCAACTTGGGAATTCAAAGTATTCAAGAATACTAATTCATGTTTAATTCTTTATTGATCAGATTAATAAAATTGAATACGTCATATCTACATTACCAATTGAACGCCATACCTAGCAATACCAATGTATTGTTCCCGTAGATCTTCCAACTTTACCCAAAGTGTAACCTTGACATGTGCAGTAGTGATGTTCGAACCAAATATTCGAACATTAGCAATAACCTCATAAGCAAGATTCCTTTGAACTCTTCCACTTATCTCCTGCTGAATCCCATTCCAGGTCTGCGAACGATTTGCTGTCGATACAAAGAACTTCCCTGTCTTCGGAAGAACTTTCCTTTCTGCCATCGAGTCATGCAACACAATCTTGCAACCTCTCCCAGACCAATTATTAAGGCCATCATCAAATTGCGGATTCTGTACAATGTTCTCATCTCCAACAGCCAGAGGTATGCTTCTTTGACTCTGTCAGATCCAAAAAGTATCACATAAAGCATAAACAAGAGATGACGCAGAGGAAAGTCTGGCATGTGTAAAGCAGTAGATAAGAAGTGGAAGTTCTTCTCACGACAGGATATTTCGCATCACTCAATCATATATCAACAAGACATTTCTTCAGACCCTTCCGTCGCAAATAATCATGAAGCATGTGCACGAACAATATAGCTTTTCCATGCATACTTACATCATATTGGCTTGATTTATCAGAAGCGATCACTACTGATCTTATTAGCAGGTCAATGCCAGGTGGAGGCCCTTCAAGGTAAAATATAACTCTCTGAGGCATGCGGCTCAGTGAAAATGTACCGCCTACCTTCTTCCAACAATCAGTTGAAACTGAACTTCTGCACTAATTGTAAAGAATAAAGAATTGAATCCTGAAGCAAGAAAGAAAGCCAAAGGCGAGAAAGAATTACCTTCCAATGAATAAGTAGCGAACTGAACCATCTTTGAATTCAAGTTTCAAAGTAGCCTGCACATCACATACACCTTGGAGAGCGTCTGATACCCCTACCCAGGAGCATACTGTGTAAGTCGAACCTGTGCAGACTCTGTCAGTAATGACTTGTTCAAGGCCTTGCCAACATTCTTTCCGGTCTGTGATAACAGCAAAGCGACCACTTAACTTAGATGAGACCCCCTTGGGATAACTGGTTTCCTCGGAAACAATGGAGGCATTACAGCAATTGGCTCTCCACAAATGAAGTCCTTCAGAAAAGTCATGGTTAAGTATGATATTTGCAGAACGTGTGCCTCTTGGGTCCTTTAATTCATCATTTGAGTTCTGCTACAAGCATCAGAAATTGATAGATGCAGATACTTCAGAGGAGGAGATTAAACAATAACATGGTTAGCAGTCTAGTTTATTACACAATTCGGAATACTCTGGTATTTGAAAATGATCTAAAATAGGCATTTTAATAGTTTATCTTGAAAAAGGTGTTAGAACAATTCGCAGCTGTTTCAAAAAAAAATGAAGCAGATGATGCAATACTGACATCAAACTGTATAAAGCATTTAAGGCTGGAAAAATCAAATTGTTTTGCAATGTTTCAACATCTTATAATCTTGAATGAAAGCAAGTTCCTCATATGATCACTTGAATGAAAAGCCGTATACTTCTGAACAAAGGAAACAAGTTGAGAACAATCCCAGGCTCCAATTCATTAAAATCATGGAAAATAGTAAGAGTTTCTCGTTAAGGAATTGAACAATGATGGATGATGAACAATGTACAGATGATTTCTTAAAACCTAGACGTATGCAGTGGAGGCAAAGGGAGAAAACCATTCCGAGGGAAAAACTAAAGTTGGAGAAAGAGATATATAAAAGTATGTCTTGGTGGAAAAGGCGATTTATAATATACTCACACTTAGTTTGGGACATAATATAAACAGATTTGAAACACATAAATGTTTTTTTATCACCTTAGGATGGCTGCTTATATCCACATTGCTTGTCCCCCGATTCCCCATTATTTCTTTGATCCCTGCAGCACATACTAGAATCGATTACAGAATAGCTATTGAAGAATGCCAAAAAAGGTTCCAAAATATTCATGAAGCCCTCTACAAAATATCATAGAAGATTAAACGGGTGTTGTTGGTCTCTATGTACTACTCATGTCAACAAATAATAAACAGACAGCGCAAGAAAATAACTGCATCACCTCTGACTGAAGGCTTGGAGCGACGTTGCTTATGGACGGCTTCTCCACGGAATCTCTTGATCGCTAACACAAACAAGAAAAACTATATAGCTCACGTCAAACAAATCTCAAAAACGTTTCGCATTCTCAAATGATGTCATAAAAGCTGGGCAGAAAAAAAAACTCTTCGATTTTCGAGAAACTTTAAAGACCAAATTGAATTCGAGTTCAGTGGATTACTTTTGACTGTGGGCTTCTCTTGATGCGTCCACACGAGAAGCAGCCATTCCAGAGCCGGCTCATTATACATTAGCGCCCCGTGTGGATCTTTTGATGGTGACTCCTAAGAAACGAGTGGGGCCTCTTCCACCAACCAACCAAAGACCTTGTCTTTTCAGCTGTTCCCTTACTGCCATTGAAATCCCAGCAACAGCTTAGCGTAATCTCGTCATTACTCATTGACTTGAGACTAAACCCAAGATACAATACACGAGAATGTCTTCTAAATAATGACAGTGTTTGTTGGTGAGTTTCTTTGAATTGCAAGTTGCGGAAGTTGAGTTTGCTTCACGGGATGCTTGAACTAGAACGAAAGACAACAATTTTACACCTATACTTTATACTTTGATTGAAGCCAGAAAAATTGCATGGGTTAGTTTGGAGGTTGTATGTAGAACCTTGGAGGAGGGAGATGTTATAAGTACCAATGGAAATGGAGCGAACGAGCTGGGTCCCTGGAGGAAGAAGGGTAGGCGAGGCCAGAGACAAAGAAACAGAATGATTTGGGAACATCAGCAGATTCACCCGCCTAAAGAAGACAGTTGAATAGTAAGGGAAAGACGAGCAGTAATCGAAGATGAAGAAAAGCAATGAAGTCGTGATTTTTACTTGTTATGTATATTAGACGCCTTTTGGAGTAATGAGTCGTTGGTATTAAGTTAAAGTCGTGTGGAGTAGAATAGTCGGTATGTTATATAAGAGTTTCTGTAAGGGGAAGTAAGACAGTTATGAAGTTGAAGTTGAAGTTTATCTCTAAGAAATCTGATCCTTATCTATTTCCTCTGTTCTCCCACATTTCCCTCTGGCGAAGTAATTGCTGAGCCTTCCTCCCCTTTCTCTCAATCTACTTCCGAGTTATTCCATACAAAAAGATTGTGGATATAACAGTGGTATCAGAGCTGGTTTTACACAGATCCAACTACCCCCTAACACAATTGCTAAAACAAGAAGTCAAAGGCCACCAGTCATGGTTGATCCTCCAACCAAGGCTACTTATGCGGAGGCAGTGGATGAAACGGTGAGAATGAAGCAAGAAACTATGTCAGGGAAGAAACCGGTGGGTACTTCCAGTACTGGGGAACCAGTGCCTGCAACAAATCAAGAGAGTTTGGAAAGTACTGTGAAGGACTTGAAAATACAGCTGAGTACAGCCACAGAAGAATTGAAAAAAAATATGTTGAATTTTCAACAAACCATGCAAGCTCAGTTTAATACGGTGCTAGATCTGGTGCAAAAGCAAGGTTATAACCAGTCCATCCTTGGAAAACATCCTGAGAACAAAGCTGAAGCTTCAGGAACTAAAGAACAGAACAGAGTTAGCATTGCTAATGACTTGGGAATGGAAGTTGAAGACTATGGATTTGGGCAAGGTACGAAAAGGGAAATTGCCATATGCTGATTTTCCACGCTTCAGTGGGAACAATCCGCGCTCCTGGATTGAGTTATGTGAGAGATATTTCTCAATATATACCGGTATCTTGTATCATGAAAGAGTGGATTTTGCTAGAATGCATATGGAAGGGGACGCTGATGCTTGGTTTAGAACTCTCAGATATCAAGCAACAACTGACTGGGAAGACTTTGTTGATGCAGTTCTAGTTCGTTTTGAAGTGTCCAACCCTAGAGCTGTACTGGACGAACTTATGTGCATGAAACAGGGAGCTCAAGAATCTTTACAAGATGTTATGCGAAGGTTTGATGCAGTTGCATCCTCTGTGATGATTTCATTTCCCCAGTTTGATGATAACTTTTACATAGAAAAATTTATTGGGTGTCTACAACCGGAATTGGGTTCTGCAGTGCAATCACACCATCCAGGCAGTCTCAGAAGGGCTATTACAGTGGCTAAAGAACAGGAAACAAACGTGAACTCTCTGGTTGATAAGGTAACTACTAATGCGGTGCTCAAACTTGGCTCTAGGACACTGACCAGAGCAGGGATGGGACCAACCATACCTCCACAGAATAAAGTGAGGGTGGCTCAGCCACAAATGAAAAAGAAAATGTTGACAGAGGCTGAACTAAAGGAGAGGATTGAAAAAAAATTATGTTTCAAATGTGGGGGACCTTATGCCCCAGGACATCAATGCACGGCTAAGATCTATACAATGCAGGCCGAGCTTCAAGATACACATGAGCTATTTGAGAAATTAATGGATAAAGGGGGAAGTGAAGAAGAGATGATTGAGGAAGAGAATGAGGAGGGTACCTTATCAATGAATGCCATTGCTGGAAATTCTGGACTGAACACTTATAGAATCAAAGGTTTCTATAAAGGAGAACCCCTGCAGATTTTGGTGGATGGAGGTAGTTCCCATTGCTTCCTTGACAAGAGCTTTGCTGACCGAATGAGATGCAAAATGGAATTTGTCAAACCTATGACAGTGGAAGTTGCAGATGGGGCTAGGAATATCAGCCAGGTAAGGTGTAAGAACTTTAAATGGAGGATGCAAGGTATCACATTTTCTTGCAGTCCTAGAATTTTTCCCTTGAGCAGTTATGATTTGATTATTGGGGGAAATTGGTTAAAGAAATATGGTCCGGTTCTTTATAACTATGATGAGATGATAGTTACTCTACACAAGGATGACCAAGATATTCCCATTCAAGCCATTAAAAGAGTGGAGGAACTAAAGTTGATCTCAGCCAAAAAAATGTCTAAGCTTATATCTGGTGGAGTGGCAGCTATAGTTGGGAGAGTGTATCCTTGCTACGGGTCTGAAGGAAAAGAAGGTGTTGAAGTAGAAATATTTAATCTGGAGACACAAGATGTTAACAATAGTTTCTGGCAGGAAGCAGAATCCGGAGAAATAGAAAACAGAAGCTGGATAGAGAATAAAAAAGATGAGCATTTTGATGGTAAACTGAAACAAATGTTGACTGAGTTTACTGATATATTTCAGGAGCCTACAACCCTGCCTCCTATAAGAGGAGTAGAGCACAGAATTACTCTCATCCCTGGGGCAAACCCGAAGAAGCAGATTCCCTATAGAACACCCCATTTTCAGAAAGATGAGATTGAGAAAATTGTGTCTGAGTTGCTGACAAGTGGATTAATCAGAAGGAGTCAGAGTCCGTTTGCTTCTCCAGTAATTCTTGTGAAAAAGAAAGATGGTGGGTGGCGTATGTGCATTGATTATAGATATCTTAACAACTTAACCGTGAAGAGCAAATTTCCAATTCCTATTATTGATGAACTACTTGATGAATTGCATGGGGCTGCCTGTTTTAGTAAGTTGGACCTCAGATCTGGGTATTTCCAAATAAGAATGGAGGAAGGTGACATTTACAAGAATAGTTTCATTACTCATCAAGGACAATATGAATTTGTGGTCATGCCATTTGGATTGTGCAATGCACCGGCCACATTCCAAAGCCTCATGAACCAAGTATTCTCAGAATTCCTTAGAAGGTTTGTGTTGGGTTTTTTTGATGACATTCTAGTTTACAGTCAGAATTGGGAAACTCATCTTAAGCACCTACATTCTGTCTTGACTGTTATGAGAGAGAACAGGCTGTTCGCCAAGGCATCTAAATGCTCTTTTGGCCAAAGTTCAATTGACTATTTAGGCCATGTTATTTCACAGCAAGGAGTGTCCACTGATCCAGCCAAGATTCAGTCTATGGTTAATTGGCCTAAACCGCAGAATATCAAAGCATTGAGAGGTTTCTTAGGCCTCACAGGGTACTATAGGAAATTTATCAAGGATTATGGTACCTTGAGCCGTCCCCTAACTCAGTTACTGAAGAAAGATGCTTTCTCCTGGACTGAAGAAGCAGATTATGCGTTTGAATTGCTTAAGAAAGCTATGTGCAGAGCATCAGTTTTGGCTTTACCTGATTTCACTAAGGAATTTGTAGTGGAAACCGATGCAAGTGATAAGGGTATAGGGGCTGTGTTGACGCAGAATGGAAGACCAATTGCTTACTTTAGCCAAGCACTTGGGCAGAGGCAACAAGCTTTGTCAGTTTATGAAAAGGAGCTGCTAGCAGTTGTGATGGCAGTGCGGAAGTGGAATGGATATCTACAAGGGAATTCTTTTGTTATCAAAACTGACCAACAAGCATTGAAGTACTTGTTGGAGCAACGATTAAATACTATGTTGCAACAAAAGCTGACCACCAAACTGTTAGGCTATGATTACACAGTGCAGTACAAAAAGGGGACTGATAATAAAGCAGCTGACGCATTATCCAGATTTGGTCCCGGAATTTCTGCAACCTTGCATCATATAAGTGTCTGTAATAATGACTGGGTTGAGGAAGTAATCAGTAGCTATGAAGATGATAAAGATCTGACAGGAATTATCCAAGCTAAGGCCGTGGATAACAGTTCCTATCCTGACTATAATCTGCAGAAAGGAGTACTCAGAAAGGGAAAAAAATCTGTTTGGGCAAAGGAAATAATGTGAGGCAGGAAGTCATCACACTATTCCATGACTCTCCTGTGGGAGGCCACTCGGGTATCCAAGCCACTTTCAACAAAATTAAACCTTATTTTCAGTGGCAGAACATGAGGAAAGACATTGAAAACTGGGTTAACAGTTGTGCAGTTTGTTTGGGAAGTAAGCCAGACACTTCATCACATGCGGGACTCCTTCAACCCCTTGATATCCCACCTTATCCATGGTGTAGTATCAGCCTAGATTTTGTTGAAGGATTACCTAAGTCTGAAGGAAAAAGTCTTATACTAGTGGTGGTGGACAGATTTACCAAGTATGGTCATTTTATTGCCTTATCTCATCCGTATGGAGCAGAGACAGTAGCAAGGGTGTTTATTGATAACATTTACAAACTACATGGACTGCCAGCAGAGATCATTTCTGATCGAGACAAGGTATTCACCAGCTCACTGTGGACTGAATTGATGAATCTATCAGGTGTAAAGCTAGCACTCAGCTCATCCTACCACCCTCAAACAGACGGACAAACAGAAAGGGTAAATCAATGCTTGGAAACTTACCTCCGTTGTATGTGTTCTGACAAGCCACATTCTTGGAGTAAATGGTTGCCCTTAGCTGAATTTTGGTATAACTCGAACCATCATACCAGCGCAAGGATGACACCCTTCATGGCCTTATATGGATATGAGCCTCATCATATTCCAACTCCATTTCCTGCTGATATGAAGATAGAGTCTGTTAAAGATTTTCACCAGCAGAGGGAACAAGTGCAGACAATTCTGAAGACTAATTTGATACTGGCCAGAGAACGGATGAAATTGAGCGCAGACAAAAAGAGGATAGAAAGACATTACCAGGTTGGAGATAAGGTATTTCTAAAGCTACACCCTTATCGCCAGAATTCTGTTCAATTCAGGCGTAATATGAAGTTGTCGCCCCGATTTTATGGGCCATACAAGGTGATTGAAAAGGTAGGAACTGTAGCTTACAAATTGGACTTACCTGCGGGATCCAAGATCCATCCCATTTTTCACGTGTCTATGCTGAAGGAACAATTGAAAAGCAGGGAGTGTAGCGCTGGGAACCCACCGGAAATGAAAGGAGATGGGGAGTTCAGCATCTATCCCGTACAAATATTAGACAAACGAGTGATACCTGGTACCCACGGACCTAAAGAACAAATATTGGTGCAGTGGTCCGGATCAACTCCTGAACAAGCTTCTTGGGAAGAAATTTCTGAGATTCAACAACAATTTCCAAAATCCGATTCTTGGGGACAAGGAATCGATAAAGGAGGGGGCATTGTTATAACTACCAATGGAAATGGAGCGAAAGAGCTGGGTCACTGGAGGAAGAAGGGTAGGCGAGGCGAGAGACGAAAGAAACAGAATGATTTGGGAGTTCCACATCAGCAGATTCACCCGCCTAAAGAAGACAGTTGAATAGTAAGGGAAAAGACGAGCAGAAATCGAAGATGAAGAAAAGCAGTGAAGTCGTGGTTTTTACTTCTTATGTATATTAGACGCCTTTTGGAGTAATGAGTCGTTGTTATTAAGTTAAAGTCGTGTGGAGTAGAATAGTCGGTATGTTATATAAGAGTTTCTGTAAGTGGAAGTAAGACAGTTATGAAGTTGAAGTTTATCTCTAAGAAATCTGATCCTTATCTATTTCCTCTGTTTCTCCCCCATTTCCCTCTGGCGAAGTAACTGCTGAGCCTTCCTCCCCTTTCTCTCAATTTACTTCCGAGTTATTCCATACAAAAAGATTGTGGGTATAACACAAACCCAGCGGAAGGGCGGTTTGGCTGCAAGTCCACGACACTCCCTTTCATTTTTGGGTGGCCCGCTTTTTTCTGGCCATCGCGGGTCTGTTCGGCCATGGAGTTAAGGTGGTGTCCTGCATGGTTAAGATAGTGAATCTCCAACAAGGTCTGGTGCTCGTAGTGACTAACTTGTCCGATCGAATCTCCTCCACTATGGAAGTCGACATCGGTGGCGAGATCGTCCCTTGTGGAGGAAGAGGTGAAACGGGGCAATCAATGGAAGCTGGGAGCAAGTGTATCTTATGGTTTGGTGGGAAGCTCTGTCAGGGCAGTGACCATACTCAGCGCTGCTGATTTCCTGACGTTGCCCTCAAAGGCAGTTGGCGAGGTCGCCTGTCAGCAACGCAAATTCCTGCGTGACAGGACGGAGAAACAAAGACAACAGCATCCTCACCTGCTCGAGAAACATTTTGGGCAGAGAGAAGGGCGGATTTGGTGGCCAGATTTTTAGCGGAGGGTACGGCTGCTTCAGCAACAAAATTTATCACGACAGATTTGGTGAAAGCTCTCCTGCAACAAGATGGAAGTCTGGGCCACTAAATTAGGCCTGAGGATTTGGATCAGGGCCCTTGGAATGGAAAAGGACTAGAATTTAGATCTAATGAAACCGGACCGGTTATCATTGAAACAATATAGGTAAACTCGCCTCAACCGCGACGGAGATTCATCACCTTATTGAGAACTCAAGGAAATTTCTCCACTATTATTGGGTAGTATTGCTCCAAATTAACAGACCGACGATAGGCTTATTGTTGAAGGTTCATCCAAATTCAAAGCTTCATGACAAGAGCTTGAAGAATCAGCAACACGTTGCACCAAATGATGCAGGGGACTTTGCTGCAGAAATAGCAGGGGACTCTTGTGCAGATGTGAAAGAAGTGACGTTGTGTTCTGTTGATACAAAGAGATAAGAAGTCGTGTGTGATCAACACACGCTTTTATTAGTTAGTAATCGCCACACGTCGGATTATGGGTGAAGAAATGCACAACTCATCCAATGGCTTGTTGAAAAGCCTGTTTTGATTCTTACGATTCTCTTAGTAGTAAGTTAAGAAGAAAACTGATTTGTAATTTGCGTGATTGAGCGATTATATGAAAAAAAAGAAAAAAAAAAGAAAGGGAAGCACCTTTTCTCCGAGAAATTTCTTCGTTCCAGATTTCCAGATTGACAAGTTCAAGCTAAATTTCCATTTTCATTTTTTCAAAATTTATTGTTTCAATTGTAAGCAACTACTAATCAAGCAACAGACACGGCACACTCTATGAGCAAAGTTTGTTAGAATCCCATAGGCCAGATTTAGCCATTCATGTTTTAAAAAAAAAAGGGGCAAAAAAACAAGTTTATTACAAAACCCATAAGTTAAAACTGCAAAATCTAAGTTTCTTCCTTTTAAAGCTGAACACAAGTTGGCAAAATCATGATGAATATGGGAGACTGGACGCATATTCCTATCATGATCAATATGGTACTGTGGCTTAGAGCCAAATCAAGAGAAGATTCAAGAATAAAGAACGGTGAAATTTTTTGCAGAAAACCGTAGAAGTCGAAAAAGTAATTTCCACAATCTCACTTCACAAATACAATTCGCTCTTTAGAGGTAAGTTGTAATTAATTCGATGTATTAACTGACGCCAATCATTTTTAATTGCATTGCTCTCTTTGGAGACGTGCTTTCTTATTATCTTCATGAACGAATTATGAGCTTTGGTCTATTTTAATATTATATTTTTCTGGTGATACAAAAGTTAAAACACAAACTTTAGATTTATGGGTTGTTGTAATTCCCTGTTTGGTGACCGTAATCAGGGACATTGGCTAACTCCTCATATAGTGTACGAGTTAATTGATTTTTTTATTTAATTAATTTAATTACCACAAAACAACAACTCCTTCCGTCCTTCCCAACCAAATATAGATTCCATTGTATAACCCGCAGTTTCTGACCATCCAATAATGAGAAACCACTTCAGAAATTAATATTTCAACTATTTTCCTTACACAGAACAAAAAACAAAAACAGAAATAAAAACAACTTCATTCATCTCGTTCCTCTTGAAATTCACCTCTTTTTGTTAACTTATAGAAGGAGAGCATATCTCTCAGGGGAGACAACGGGGGTTAGCCAGATCAACCTTCCATCTCCAACCAGGAGACATTTCCCCTGAGGAAACATAAACCGAACCATTCTGTTTCTGCAGCCTTGGATACCGTGCGTGGTGCATCTCTAGAATCCCTCCATGGGTTGTGGAGGTTCCCGTCTAGAAGGCGGTGCCACGGTGCTTCCGGCAAGGCTCCGGCCTCTCTTCTTCCACCGTCTGGAGGACATCAGGCTGCGACGCCATACGCGGACGAGCCAGGATTTCGATTCAACTCCTTCCAAGAAAGAGCTGCTTTTGCCAGACAGGGAGGACGAGGAGGACACGGCCTCCTCGTCGCATAAAACGGGATTCAAAACCGCGCCCGTCTCGCCGGTAAAGGAGCAAAACGGGAAAGAAGTGGGAACCCCGAAGAAGGAGGCTTCTCATCACAAGATGAAGGAGGAGGAAGAAGAAGAACAGTTCTATACGGATTTCGAAAACGAGGACGACGAGGATGAAAATGACGAGAGAATGATCTCCCGTAGAGATGGCGGTTTCCCAGGATCACCGAGTTTTCGTGTGTATTTCAAGGAGGACGAGGAGCAGGGAGATAGAACAGGTCACGCCAATCCATTTGCATCGAATGCAGGTAAAGATAATGATGCCTTCAAAAACATCATCTCGAGTGACGACAACGCGTCCTGTGACGAAACCACGTCGTCAAAGGTACAATTTTTTTCCCTGCTTCCTGCTTATTTTGGAATGATGCGATTGCGATCCATCTTACACTGAGTTGTGTTTATTCAAAAGGAACCATCTCAAAACAACAAGAAAGTGAAGAGAGGAAGAAAGAAGAGGAGTTTCCGAAAGGTTTTTCCGAGAGGCGGACAAGTCAAGAATCTGTTGAATGTAACATCGTGCTACACACCTCATACTCCAATTCAGGACAACACAAGGTTGCTTCAGGACAGAACGATTTCAAAGTAAGGGGGGAAACATGTCATATATATCCGAAAGAACAATGAAAATAGAGAGTTCTTCATCGTCCCGAATGCTGGGTTAGGGTTTTGTAGCTCTCGCTCTCTCTTTCTCTCTTGAGAACAAACATATTAGATCACGTACTTGTACAAGTTGAAGCAAGGAGTTTGACATTGTAGCACAAGCATGTACAGCTCACATTTCACAAGCGAAAGAACAATTGTTTTGCAGATGTTTTGGTTAACTCTCATGGATGAGTACGGAATTGTTTAGGTATATTTCATCAATTGATATATTCGGGATTTGATTATGTACTGGAATATTAAAGAACACTCGGGCTCGGGGCATGCAATGAAATACATGATTTGCCAATAGGGTTGTTGGGCTATTAAGCCTATTTTACATAGCCCATAATAAATTTACTTATTCAAGTTGTATTGTGGGCCTAACCCATTAGGTTAAGTAGGTGCTATAAGGGTCTGTATGGTAGCGGGTCAACGATGAGATAACACATGTTATCCTAAGTTGTCTAGTGTTTGGTGTCAAAACGAGATTTAAAGCCACGCGCGGGATACCTCAATTTTTTCTGGATAAGTGAGTGATAAAAGGCTATATTTCATTCGAGTTTTAAAGCAGGGTTTGGGTTTATTCCTCGTCTATCCGTCCTTCAAAATACCATATTTGCCCTCTCGCTATTATTAATTACAGCAATTGCCATCCCATATAAACCCCAAAAATTTCATTTCTGACCCTTTCCTCACAGACGAACCCTAATTCCCAAATCCAAAAAAACGCAGCTCGAACGGCGATAGGTGTTTTACAGAGAGAATCCTTGAAGAAGAGGGGTATTTTTCTAAGTCACTTGTGGATGTATTGTTTAGTTAGTTCGTTTTCAGTACGTTCGATTTGTAGTTCACTCAAGAATTTTGTTTCGTTCCATTTTGAGTTATTTAGATTTTGGGTTCGTTCAATTTGGATTTCGTTCGATTTGGCTTTCGGGTTTATGGGTTTGCACTTGTTTGAATGATTGAATCTGTCTGTTTGATTTAGGGGATTAGGGTCCGTACGTGCATTCGAAAGGGTTTGACTGAATTGAAGGTTTATGCGTTTGCCTATGAATGTACTTGTTCCTCCGTTTTGCCTTGTGGCATGGCAGTGTGGTGAAACTTGTGGCAGCAGATAAACTGTTCGTAGACTTTCTGCATCTGCAACCTTCACAAGTTTTTGTTTTTCAGTCTGATTCCACACGACTGGCATCTTTGAATTGAAATAAGGGATGGGCATTTTGAATGAGTCTCACACGAACTATTTTTCTCTTGTCATTTTGTTACAAATAATTCACACAATGCACCTATTCATGTAGGCTTTTTCTAGTTTCTCAGCTCTTTTATTTTGAGTGGTTTCTATCTAATCTGTGATCCATGAAGAAGACTTGAAGTTGTTGTTTGTTCCAGCTCCTCAATTTACTAAACAGGCTAATGATGTTTGTTTTGCAGGGATTTGCTAAACGGATTTCTATTTTTAATTGTGAACAGTAAGATCTACTTTTGTCTGCTTGCAAAAGTTATATTACATTAGGCTACGTTTACATAATGCATTCCTTTCAAACTCTTCTGAAATTAGGCTACTCACATTATTTTGTCTGCTTGCAAAAGTTATATTACATTACTTGCACTTAAGCTACTCACAAGTATCTGCTTGTTCAGATATTTTATTTTAAGCCATAGATATTCCAACATTCCTAGTACTCGCTATAGCTTTCGTAGAAGCTCTACCTACTATTATCCAACTAGCAAAACAACAGAGGTGCATCTCTACACGTAGTATTCTTCGTAAACGCAGAAGGGACAGACTGGTACCTCAAAAGTATTTAATACTAGACAAAATATCCGAAAGATTAGCATTAATAGAACGAATCACTCAAGAAACCAACAGAGATTGCTTCAAAAAACTGAGAATGTCCACTGATGCTTTCAAAGCGCTGTGCACTGTACTCAAACAAGAGTGTGGGTTATTGGAAAATCACTGCGTTTCGATCGTGGAGAAGGTATCCTTTTTCTTACGCATTCTGGTGCACCATCAGAAGAATCGTGTTTTGCAAACAGATTTCCAGCGAAGTGTCCAAACAATTAGTAAGGTATTCAACGAAGTATTATGTGTTGTGATTAAGTTACGACGCAGGGTAATTGCTCAGCCGGTGCCGGCCGACGAGACAACAATGGACAAAAGATTCAAGTGGTCTAAGGTATGATGTATTCCCCAATTGAAATATATTTATTCTGTTGTTCACATGGTCTTGTCATTAATTACAGGGATGTCTCGGTGCATTAGATGGAACTTATGTTCCACTACATGTCATAGCACAAGACTAACCGAGATATAGGACAATAAAAGGGCATCTAGTAACCAATGTGCTCGGAGTGTGCGACATAAATGGACGTTTCGTGTATATGTTGGCAGGTTGGGAGGGATCAACAACAGACGGGAGGGTGCTCAGGGATGCTATTGCACGAACAAATGGCCTTAAGATTCCAAATGGTTAATGTATTACTACCTTTTATTTAGTTTTTGTGTGTGAGTGATACTAACTGAAGTATATTATATTCTATGTAGGTTCATATTATTTGTGTGACAGCGGGTACACGAATGGTCCAGGTTTCTTAACGTCGTATAGACAGACTCGATACTATCTTCAGGAATGGGCTACTGCTAATCACCGACCCTAGAATATGAAGGAGTTGTTTAATCTGTGCCATGCTACAACACGAAATATTATCGAAAGAACGTTTGGCGTGCTCAAGAAGCAATTTTCTATCCTCTGAAACCCATCCTTCTACCCCATTAACACGCAAATGCCATATCATTCTTTGTTGTAGTCTGCTTCACAATTTTACTAGCAATGTCACACCTCTGGACCCCTTACTAGACCTGACTTCTCCTTTGGAAATCATGTCCCAAGTTGAGACTGAAGCGACAGTCGATGTTATCCAAAATGCTAACCCATCCCCAGCTTGGAGTTTGTTCCGTGATACGCTTGCAAATGAAATGTCGCAGACCTATGTCACCAACATGCACTCATAGTTGTATTTTAATATCATTATGTTGGACGTTCGCTCGAATCTTCGTATGGCAAACTACACATTGAAATGGATGTTCTTTTATTTGGATTATTTTACTTTATTTGGATTGTTTGGGTTTTTGTTTATTGATTATTTGGTGATAGTAATGATTTACTTTGCTTATGTCTCTAATGGTAATAACTTCTGTGCTTTTTTTGTAGGAACTGCGTTGATGGTTGGTTCAGTGAATGATGGAACACAAGAGGTGATGTTGGGGCATTTTGATGACGAGGTACCTCTAACACATAGGCGGATTAAAATATGTCGCATAACAAAAGTTTATTTCACGCTCGACGAAGAAAAATCTCTTCTGGCCTGTTTACAGGTTTTTGTCTATATTCCTTTGTTTATATTGCTTTGATGCACCCATTCATGCCACAAAACGCTCTAATATCGCTTTCATTATCAGGAGGGAAGCAGATTTTATGCACTCACAGCCAAGTCATTTCCTTACTATGAGGTGTGGGGGGATATATTCGGTCAAAACCGTGCAAATAGTGACACTGGAGTGGATTGGATTGATGCGGAACATGCCCTACATAATACAACACCTGGAGTGGAAACACCACGGTCAACAATCACTCCTCAATTTAGAGACAATACACATGACGAGGAGGAATTGTTTGCGGAGCATGACTTTGTGGCATAGACGGAACCTTTTTCTATACCTTCTTTAGGCCAGGGAACACCAAAAGTTGATGAGCCTGCCAGCGACAATAAGGGTAAGCGAAAGAAAAATCATCTGAATCCACGTCCAGACTTGAATGATGCAGCAGCTACGACCTTGAAAGGTTTGCGGGATGTGTGTGACCAACTTTTAGTTGAGAAAGCGAATAAAGCGTCGAAAACAACCGCGTTGTTTATTGAGATAGAGAGCTACAAGGAACTCTCATTTGCCATGAGGATCAAGATTGTTGACCATCTAGTGCAGCACGAAGGGCAGCTACACATATGGGACATTTTGGATGCCAATGGTAAGGCAAGTTTTGTACAATCATTTTTGTCCGACGATATTGGCTAGACTTTAGTTAGTGCATAGACTTTCTGTGGTAGAGTGCCATTTTTTGGGAAGACATTATTATTGGCATTTAAATTAAAGCGCGTTTAGCTTGCGCTTAGTCTGTTAAAACTATGTTTTATTACTACAGAAGATCTATGTTTTAACTTTTATATTGCTTTGTTTATATTGCTTTTGGATGCGCATACTTATATATGCATATATAAGCACACAATCTTTGAAGTAAGGGGGTTTGCAGCAAGACAGTAGGCTTCAACTGCAAAACAAGTCAGCCAATTAACTAATTCGAACATAGATTGATTTGTTTTCAAAACCTTGTTTACAGGAACTTTGTAGAACTTCCGAATATGGAAAAAATAGTAAAATGCAATGGGAAATAGAAGTTCACCCAAATGGAAAATTTTGAGTATGGGAACACCAAAACTAATTCGAATATGGATTGACATTGTATTCAGAACAATTCAGTCAAGAACTAAGGCAACACACATATAATCCAAAAGAGGCCAAACAAACAAACAATGCATCCAAAGCAAGACTACAAAATAACCACATTACAAGCCGCAAAAGAAAAATTCAAAGCCGAGTCCCTATGGAGCCTTTCACATCGTGCTACATTTTGATTTTATAAACCTAGGACAGAAGGAAACTACATGAAGAAATTTGCGATCCACGCGTTGCTGCTACGATCTTTCGTCAAACAAGATGAGGGTGGAGCAGTAACGAAGAGACGACGTGCTACATTATGATTTTCCCCCAACACACCATCCAGGATAATTGGATTATCAATCTTATCGCCTTGCTCAGGTGATTTGGTCAGATCTATTTATTTTTAATTTATCATCTAATTTTATTTTTAATGATTTATTTTTCTGACATTTTTTCAATTATTTTATCTTTCCCAGCTATTTTATTTTTTTAGTATTTTATTATATTTGTACTATTTCTACTTTTTTTTCTATTATATTATTTTCTTTTCTTTGATTTATTACAAAGGGTAAAAACCTACTAATTTTTTGAAACACAACTAGTATACTACTAAGAGGGGGTGAATTGGACTTTTAGTCTTTTTTTTTTACTTGATTATCTTATTTTCTTTTATAACCTAATATTTAACACACACGATAATGTCCAAATCTTAATACGGAAATTAAAACTAACAAACAAATAATTTGTAAGTAGTTCAACGAATCGTGCTTACTTCTACCCTTAAGGACTTCTCCCCCTTGGGATTTTTTTCTCCACTCTTCAAGAAATGTCACTAATTTTCGGGTGCTAGTCAAGCCGTTATAATAAGCTCCTTCCCGAGTTTAACCTCTAGCTTCTAGGTGCTAGATCAACCATTCCCCAAACTTCAATCCAAACTTGACCACTAACTTCACAGATGTTATCCGACAGTTACAATAACTAGCTTCAAGGTGTTAGCCGACCAATATAACTACTAGCTTACAAGTGCTAGGGAACCAATTACAGTAAAGTTTAGAATCTAGCTCAAACAACCAAAAAGTTTATGGAGTGATAATGTTTACTCAAGTGTGGTCTTGCACACAAGAAGAAGAGAAGAATATTCAAGGAGAAACTTAGCCTTCCTCTTAGTGAAAATGAAGATCTTATAACTTTTAAAGTGTAGAGGATGAAAATCTTCTTTTTGAGAGTTTTTCGAAGATTCAAATTGCAGATGATAAATCAAGAGAGATTCTCAAGTTGTGGAGAGATGTAGAGTGAAAAATTATGTAGATCTAGTTTTCAAAGCTCCTTTTATAATGGGTCTTGTGGATAGGGGTAGAGCCAGAAAAATAGCTGAGGGGGGAGGGCAACTTTTTTTGGTTTGCATAGAGTAGGTTAGACCAAGTTGAATCAGGTTCGACTAGGTATGCATATTCAAATATTGCGGTAAACATTAGAATAAACAAATTTATTTCTCATTTTTTTATATTATTTTTATTATCAATATCGGTCGAATATTCATGTTTTGAAGTTACTACGCTTGATGTAGAGACACAATAATTTTACGTTATGTAGAGACACAATAATTGGTCACTGGTTTTGCAAATCTTCCGGGAGGTTATGAGATTGAAACTCAGTGCAACTCATTTACACATTTTTTTTTATTTCTATTCAAAAGCAAAACTTGGGCCTCATTGGACCAATTCATTTTTTACGTTATGTAGAGACACAACTCATTTTTTTTACGTTATGTAGAGACACAATAATTTTACGTTATGTAGAGACACAACTCATTTTTTTTATTTCTATTCAAAAGCAAAACTTTTGAATATAACGTAAAACCAGCGACCAATTCATCTGGATGCGATTTACGTTATATTATTGAACTATTATATATTTAATATTCTAGAGGGGACCAAACAGAAAAAAAAAATTACATATAATTTGTTTTTTTAATTTTTTTTTTTTTTGGGGGGGGGACCATGGCCCCCTGGTCCCCCTGCCTCCTCCTCTGCCTGTGAAAACACCTAGGAACAGCGTTCTTGCTCAACCAACGATCGTTAGGTTCAAATTGCATGAAATCAGTGATAGATCATCTTTTATTGTCACACTCCAAACTTCATTTGTGATGTCTTCTTCAGTTGATCGAGTTGGCTCATTGAGCCAAAAGCAATTCAATCTTCCCCGATTTTTAGTGTTTTTCATTTAACTCTATTTTGTACCTGACCCAATGTTGAACAGTCCACTGCTCATCCCCTAATCTAATTGAACTCCAATTATTTCCCAATAGTCAATTATGTCCCTCCGAATGTTGTCTTGTCATCAACAAATAAATTGTACTCACCCAGAGTGAGTTAGACTTCATGCAATACCTTGTTGAAGAGTTATCGATTTCAAGCTTCCAATAAAATTGGAATCTTGTATTTGAACATGTCTTATTAGAGTTATAATAGAAATACTTAGCAGTACCACATTGGATCATTTTCCCTCTACATGTTCTATTTTTTTAACAAATAAACTGTTCTCACTCAAAGTGAGTTAGACTTCATGTGATATTTTGTTGGAGAGTTCTCGATTTCAAGCTTTCAATAAAATTTGGATCATCTGTTTTGAACATGTATGATGAGAGTTATAATAGAAATACTTAACACTGCTACATTGGATCATTTTTATAATGCATGTTGTTCTGTCTTCAAAAAAATAAACTGTTTTTATTTACGATGAATCAGGTCGCGTGTGATAACTATATGAAAAATTGTGAAGTCTATTATTCAATAAAATTTGAATTTTTTGATTTGGACTTTTGTGCCAAGAGCTATGGGTATTTAAATAAGTTTTGGTACAATGCTCTCTATTGTGAATTATTTGTGTAAGTGGAAATAAATGCAGATCAAATATTAAATTGAGCAAACAAACAATCTCAAAATGTTTTCTCAAACTTTTCTTTCTTTTTCTCTTCTCTTTCTTTTTTCCTCTTTTCTTTCTTTCTCCTCGTTCTCTCTTCTTCCTTCTTCTTATCTTTTTCCTCCTTCTCTATTTTTTCTCAACACTTTCATGTTCATTTATATCCATTATATGGACATTCAATCATTCATTACACCTACAAATATTTATTGCTTCTACCCAGTTTTGTAGACATTAATTCATATCACTCCTCCTTGAATGTCCATCTCATCATGCCTCGTTAAAATCTTACTAAAAAAAACTTGTGGAAAAAAAATCCTAGTGAAGGAAAAAGAGTACATGGTTTTATCATCTCCCCCTGTTGGACATATCTTTGAGTTTCCTCATGCCGATCCCTTTGACCAGCTTTTCATAAATTGCAGTAGGTAGTGCTTTTGTAAACAAAT
>JAOWBN010237675.1:0-12241 GCA_028565015.1 Pinguicula moranensis
GGGAGATTGGATTAGATATCCATTTTTGTGTTGTTCTATACTTCTAGGATAGCTATGGTTATGTAGCAGATCAATAGTAGCTCAATAGCTAGTTCTGGATGTGCTATACTGATGTAATCCTACATCAGCTTAAGTTTAGCAGATGTTCTGCTAGGACTTATAAAAATGTGTAATGGGCTGCCAATTTGGCTTCAATAAAAGTTTAATAAAAAAATAAAATAAAATAAACTCAAAATTAATGAGGGATCAACTCCAACTAACGGAGAGCAGTACCAAAGGCTAGTCGGGAAGTTGATCTATTTTGCATACACCAGACCATATATAGCATATGCCGTAGGAGTGATAAGTCGATTCCTGCACAAACCTCAGACAAATCATATGGAAGCAGCTACAATAGTGGTACGATATCTGAAGAAAATAGCAGGATATAGAATTATCTTCAAGAAACATAGACATCTAAATATTCGAGGATACATTGATGCATATTGGGTCGGAAATCCTATTGATCAGATATCAACAGCAGGGTATTTTATGATGGTTGGAGGAAATTTAGTAACATGGAAAAGTAAGAAACAAAAAGTGGTAGCGCTCTCTATTGCTGAAGCTGAATTTAGTGTTGTTTGAGGTCTGACAGTGGTACTATGGCTTAGGAAGCTTATTACAGAAATTTGATTCACAGTTCAGGGAACATGCCCCCTATGGTGTGACAGCAAGGCAGCAATAAGCATCTCTGAAAACCCTGTACAACACGATCACGCCAAACACATCGAGATCGATCACCACTTCATCAAAGATAAACTAGAATAAGGAATTGTAAGTTACCATTTGTCCCCACTGAAGAACAATTGGCAGACATTCTTACCAAAGCAGTCTCAGGACACGTGTTTTATGATACATTGAGCAAGTTGTGCATCGGTGATTCGATCACTCAACATGAGAGGGAGTATTAGACTAGGAAAAATTAAGGGGAGTGATTAAAGAAAACAATTATTATGTATAAGGTAAGAATTTGTTAATTTGATTCTTACCTTATTTCCTTCAAATTACTTCCCAAGATTTATGTTTTCTTTCACCTATATGTACCACGAATACTTGTAAAGAAAATCAATGAAAAATATACGTGATTGAGTTCTTCACTTGTTATCATTACCTACAGTCAACCTCACTCCTCTCTGAGCCTGAATGGTCCTTTGTCATCAAGGATCTTGTGACATAATTGTTGGAATAGTGACCTAGAGTACTAATCAGTTGATGGTGCACTTGTTGTTTCATGTATTTTGAATAATGTATATCATTTTGTTCCTAGAGTTTTGTATATATTATGGATCATTTGAGTTGAGTACTCGAATTGTGGAACTCGGTGAATTATAATCAAAACTCTAAATCAGTCCCTAGTCTTATGTCATTAGCAAAGGAACACTAGATTACTATATGAACTAGCACATGGATTAATGTATGATCATGTTTAACAGATTATTGATACGAGATATCTATTTATTCACATGATTATGAATGTGCAGGGTACATAGTATTGGACTCGACCCATATTGACTTACCGTATGGATTGTGTTTGTGTCATCAACAAAGTCAAATAGTATTAATTCAGTTATCTGTGATATTCATAATTTTAGATGATTAATGTGTATTGCGTGAGATTATCAAACGCTCTTTTAACCGAGAGGCTATAAAGGTAAGTTTTTCGAATATGCATGATTCATGCTCGAAGTTATGAACTATCAAGATGATACTTTTGTCCGTCTCATCTCGTGTGAGATTATTAATATCCACGGGCCCCTTTATGAAGTAATAATTTTTACGCATGCATTTATGATTATGGGATAGTCACATATTAACAATTATGTACTGAAGATCAAGAAATTAATTAATGGTCAAGAATGACACGTTCCTACGCTTGACATTAATTAATAGATATTACATGATGAAAGAATTAATACTAAATGAGATTAAAGGATCACGATTTGTCTGTACTAGATCGGATCATATGCATTGCTTGATGCCAATTATAACTTATAAATTAACGGGGATTAATTTATTACCGATCTGGATATGGATCTTACTGGGTCGCTCTATTTGACGAACTAAAGCATAAAGAATTAATTATGTGAGACATAATTAATTTCGCAAATGGATCGAGATCTGGTTGAGTCAAATTAATTAGGATTAATTAATTCGACAATCCGGATACGAGAAAAAATTGGGCTTTCGGTGAGACCAACCCAATTTACGGTTACTGGGCTCGATTCAATCGAGCCAGCGCAAGGGGGACGATTAATGGGCTCAAATTAATTCGAGCCCAATGGCCAAAGTATAAAAGGCATGAAAATAAGATTCTCGTGGCAAGGAATTGAGCAAACCGTTTTTCGTCTTCCATCATCTTCTCGAACATCCTCTCGATCAAACTTCCATTTGCGATTCTCGTCCGATGCTATCGTCACTGCCTCTAAGGTCTAGCAGCCATGCTTCATTCGCCAGGGAGTGCTCACGGAAGAGGTCTCCTTGGAGATTTCTTGATTTTCATAATTCACGATCCGCGGATTTTTGCATGGGTCCGTTCCAAACTTTGGGAAATCGAGGTATGTTGCTAATCCCTTCACCAAGATCATGATATACACGTATATATGGGTTGTGTGTTTCGGTTTTGCTATTTGAGAAAATACTGATAAATTCCAAACTTGATTAAACCCAACATTAAGAATCCAGAGGCAACAATATTATGGAAGGTCCCATTGGACTCTTCCCCTCAAGCCAATATAGTAATGTATGTGGGCTTGTTGTACGTTAAACAATCAACCTCGAAGCCTCAATGGTCCACTATCAACAACGACCTTGTACGATAAGGGTCTATAGGCCACTATTCACATATACTGGTAAATCATGGGGGTATTAGGGAATTCCCCTGCCAGGGGTTTGCGGCCGTTACCACATTGAATTGTTTGCAATCGAGAATTGAACCCTAGACCTCTTGGGCATTTCAATCTTTAAGTTCAGGTTAGGCCAACCCATTTTGATTAATTGTGTTGTGTCTTGATTTCATTTATGTGGGGATATACCTCAAAACAATCAACTTTAGACTCAACGATACATGTTTTTATAGGTAATTTTATTGATGAGGCATACCGACCCCCTTCCAAAAAAATTAAAATTAAAATTAAAATTAAAATAAAATAAATAAAAATAAATAAATAAAATGCACTACTGTTCCGAAGAAAATAAAAAATAAAAAAAAAAGACAAAAAATGGATGGTACCTAAAGCGATGACCTATTTCCCTGATCGTCAATTTTATGGATGGTTTGGTGAAGTTACCTAAAGTGACCACATGTTTCCCTGATCGCCAATCTTAAGGTTCTATCGGATCCTACTGGTTGGTAACAAGCAAAGCGGAGTCTATTTGGGACACAACGGTGGCTAATCTACGGCTAATAAGAGCGATGGTGTAAGGATTTGGTTGTAGTTCAAAGTTGCAAAAATGCACCGCTAGAGCATTCATTGTGGAAACTCGACAGTCCATTATCAATTTATATGATCGGGTTTATGCGATTCGGGCCTAGAGGCTACAATATTATGGGAGGTTCCATTGGATCTTTTGTTGGACCGTTAGACCCTATCAATGTTGATACCATGTAAAAATTTAGCATATCCAATCCATTGGGCTCGACCCGAATGTGAGTGTGCAATTGCGCTAACTTATAAGGTAATCTACTCTTATAAATCCCAAATATTTATGCAAATTCATAATAAATCCCAAATGTCTAATCCTATATGGATTTATGCAACTTTCACCCACCCCCACTCCATATGTTATACAAATCTCATAAGACAGACAAAATCCATCCATACTAAACACTGACTTTATTAATAAGTTGTTAACTGGTCTCATGGTAAGATTTTTGGCAACCCCCATGGATCCATTCTCCCTATTTCTCTTGCAAATCTCGTTCGCCATATTCCTCTTCCAAATCTCGGCCTGTGTTGATTAGTCCCATAGAATGCTTGTAGAGGATACTTCGGCACCTTATTCGCATAAAACATCCCCCAACTCCTCTCCAACTGGCTACTCTTCTCATCCTCATCCATCAGATCAAAAATGTACGTCTCCACCTTTTTGTCAGGCTTCCTCGGTGTACCTCCGTGATTGATCACCTACAGGGGTGGAGACACGATCAAAAGTAAGAGGACTGTCACATAGAAAGATATATAAAAATAATTTCAAAACTTAGGGGCCATAACCCCGTCTTTCCACCCCTCATCACCTGGTTGTTATAAATCTTCCCGTTCGCCAGTGTCGTATCCACGCCACCCGCCGTCGGCCACCCCGTCTCCGTCACCACCACATCCACCCCGTTAGCACCAGCCTTCTCCAACGCTGCGTGCACGGCGTCAACCATCGCATCAAACAGGTTCTGGTAATTATACGGCCCGTCCACCACCACCGTCCCCGGCGATGTGAACAACGCGTATGCCAGTGAGATGTCTTGTGGGTTACCAGCGTAGGAGAAATACGGGTAGGTGTTTATGAGAAATGGGGAATCTGTTTTGACGAGGAACTCAATGATTGGGTTTATGTAGCCACCGAAATCGGGATTGAAAGTTCCGGCGGAGGGAGGGTACGAAACTCCCATGACGGCATAGCTTAACGCGGTGGAGATCTTGATCTTGTTGGCGAGTCCCGCGGAGGAGATGGCATCATGGATGTTCTGCATGGCGCCACCGACCGATGGACAAACAGCTGCGGTGGCCGGATCTGCTGATGGGCTGATCTCGTTTCCGACAGAGATGTACCTAAACAATGGCGAATAACAAAATTGGCTTAGAGTAATCCATGTGGACCGAGACTCGAGCAAGTTTTTCATAAGTAAGGTGGATTGGAGTATAATATTTTTTCTACCCAAAATGTAAATATAAATTTACTTCTTGCCTTTTTAAATAAATATGCATACAACATTTTTCAATAATTGGCAAAACTCTTCTTGAAAAGGTTTGTTTGACCCGACCCAACAATAAATAAGCTCGAATTCAGACTTGGCCCAGCAATAAATGGGTATGGGTCCGTGAAGGTGTACGAGTGTGTGAGCTAACAAATAAAGTGAATTTGGGCTACTCTATTAAAAGTATTAGTACTAAGGCTTCATATTGCAATTAGCGAAAAAAAAGGCTTCATATTGTAACATCAAATTTCCTTATATATACTTATGAAATGCTCCTTCTAATCTGTGTAGTGTGGGATACTCCCAACACTAGGCTCACGCACTGAGCCAAGATTCAAAAATGGGGCCGAAATGTTTTTTGGTGGATGCATCAAATTGGGGGTTAAGGACAAAACATTTTTTCATTGATTTATACATAAAAGGTGATATATATATATTCTTTTGAAAAAATATAAGTAATATATTTTTTTTATCAAAACTTAAGAGGGGGCATGGCCCCTGCCTTCCATCCCATACCTAAAGTTGACGGTGGAGTACTTCAGTATGTGATCCTCCACCCAAGCATTGGCGACCGCGGGATCACCAGCGATTGCTGGAATGTCGTTGTTTACTACTCCGACTACGACGGCGATATCCGGATATTGGCCTAGGGCTCCAAGAATTGATGGATCAGGGTTGTAGATTCTGATCCTACGGATGTTGTTGGCTCTGGCAAGGGCTAGGACTTGTGAGGGTGGTGGGAGGTTGTCTCCCAATGTGCCATAGCAAGCTCCAATATCAACATCGGCATCTAAAATGAGTTAGGGTGGAAAAGATTAAAGCAGGAAAATGAATTATCTTGAAAAACTCCTCTTTTCCTATAATTCTTCCTGTCTATGCACTTCTAGTAGGGCTTGTCTAACGAGTGACGTTGGTGGCAGATAATTGCCACTGTTTCCATCGCCATTGCTGGTTGAAATTGTGGTTAATTCACCATCACCGCTAGAACCGTTTAAAAAAATAAAAATAAAATTGTTTTTTTTCTCAGCCAAAAAATTAAAAATTTAAACTTTTTATTTTTTAAAAAGATAATGATATTAATGCTATTGCTATCACCGACAAGATAACGGATGGTGGTGACGATGACATAATCCGGTATCCACTACTGCCGTCACCATTAGACAACCCATAAAGAAGTAAAAAGAGTGTGCAATGATTTATTTGTACAAATGGGAGGCGAATGTTTAAAAAAAAATCATAAAAACAAACAAAAATGAAATTCACCTGATTTTTGTTGGAATACTAGTATTACTGCAATGATGATACCAATTGAATGGGCATGGTTCTTAAAATGTGTCTTCCCCATTGGACTATTTTGTTAGAGAAATTATGTTGTAGGCTCTCCTATTTATATGCATTCCAATGGATCAACTTTCATTTTCGTCCATAAATCGGGTTACGATGATTTATTATTCCGCCCATCGTGTTCACTAGATATATATTACACGACTCTCAAGGGATCATCATCCATTTATTACGATTGAAATTTCAGTTGATTTATTTATTAAAAAAAGAAGGCATTTCTAATGAATTTTATGTACTTAAATAAAACAAAAAAAAACAGAAATGAATCATCTATATCTGATTATAAAGCATATTGGCACACATGTTATCCAATTAAAATAAATAAATAAAACAAAATAAAAATTTCATTTTACTGCTATGATTGCAACCCCGGATGATATATTGAGCAGGGCACATGTGATAAGCTAGAAATAGCTTAAATCAAAAGTCACACTGTTGAATTTTTTGTTATTCGATATGCGATTGGATGACTGAACAAATTAGATGGCTAAGAGTTGTAATTAATATTTTTGTCTGGAGACATGAGATTTAATTAACTTGTAAAATTTTGGACATTAGTATTGAGCTAGGCCTCCGGCCAAAGAGGCCCGATTATAGAGCGTCACATGCTGGGCTACCATGGTTCCAGCTCTTGACCACGTTCTTGCCCTATTGGGTCACCATATCCAGCCACGGAACTGAGACCTACATCTGTGTCCAGAGCTCAGAGCTAGACTCAAGAGTCGAGCTACAGGCATTCCTCATGAAGCTTTATTGGGCTGGTTAACCTGACCCGATAAAAGGGTAGTGTTGACACAATTTTAAAAAAAAAATAGCAACAATTGAGATTTGATCCTTGGTCTTTATGGTGGAGATTGCATACTCATAGCATTAAAGCCTTTCTATGATTGCTATTTGGTGAACATTTATTATTTTTAATTTACAATCAAATAATTTTACTTTAAAATTTTGACTGTGTAATGTGTACAATATTTTTCCTTGAGATTTTATTTGTTTATTTTTTAAATTTCATATTTTTAAATTTCAATTATATATTCTTAATTATATTATATAATAAATATATATTATACTTAGTATCATCTTCTTGAAATTACATTCCTTCTACACTTACTTCATGTTCATGCCAATCAATTTATAACCACACAAGGAACTTTCCAAAAAAAAAAGACACTTCCATTCATCATCATATTATTATTAACAGGAATGATATAGCCCACTGACAAATGGCGCGTGGGAGCCACGAAACAAGCAAAATGACCAAAATACCCCTGTGTTGGGTTCCTTGCCAGTGTTCAATACGAGGGTATTTTGGTCCTTTTGCTAGAATCCGTGCATTTTCCGTGTCCATTTGTCCGTGCGATATATCATTTCAGTATTATTAACCGCAGAAATTCAAATCCCACATAGGAATCAGTCATGGACTAAATGCAACATGTCCGCATGATGATACGAAAAAGAGCAGGAATGATATAGCGCACGGACAAATGGCACGTGGGAGCCACGAACCAAGTGAAATGACCAAAATACCCCTGTGTTGGGTTCCATGCTAGTGTTCACCACGGGGGTATTTTGTTCATTTTGCTAGAATCCGTTCATTTTTCGAGTCCATTTGTCCGTGCGATATATCATTTCACGAAAAAGAGAGGAAAATATAGCTAATCAAGTTGACCATATCCATCAATAGCATAACCCGTGGCCTCTATCCCATTGTTCTACTCTTGTTCGTAACCAAGGGCGGAGACAAGGGGATAACCGCATGATGATACGAAAAAGAGAGGAACATATAGCTAATCAAGTTGACCATATCCATCAATAGCGTAACCCGTGGCCTCTATCCCATTGTTCTACTCTTGTTCATAACCAGGGGCGGAGACAAGGGGATAAGGAGCTTTTCTCTCCATGATTTAAAAAAAATGTACATATAAAAAAATTTATTTTTGCAATTTTAATCCACCTAGAACATTACAAGTATATGTGTTTTGGTTTGATGTATAAGGCTTGTTTAGATTTATCAATTCTAGTAGATATTGTTTTCATTTTTTTTGGATAATTTTTTAATATATATTTTTCACATTTCTTTAATATAATTATTTTGGACAATTCAATATTTTGTTTGATTGGTATTCAATCAAATTCCAACTTTTGAAATTATTTCTTGAAGGGTAAAGTTTATTGACGAAACAGACGGAGGCAATAATAGCAACGATGATGAACAAAGAAAAATCCATCCCAGAGAGGAATAATAGGAGCTGAACAACCCCTAGATTGCCCATTATGCAAGGAAGAACCAGAAGATGAAAAATATATTAAAGAATGCAAACACGGCAAAGCAATATGAAAAAATTAGAGTAATGGTTAAAGATCTCAACAAATAGCCCACATTTGGCAATCTTGGAAGAATTTATGATGCTTACCCTAGTAGGCGCCAACCGAGAGAGATGGAAAACAATTTGGATAGAGATGATCTGGCTACTTTGGAGCCTCAGAAAACCAAGTACACTTCAACAAAGTCGACTTGAACATGGATGAATCACTCCATGAAATTCAGACTTGTTGGAATTGGTTTAAGGCAAAAGACAAACAACACAATTGTGTTTACTCCCTTTCCGATTGGATTATTCAATATCGCATCTGTGCTCTGATATAACTAACTTTTGGCCGATGGTACACGGGGAACAAACCATTTGAACACACATGGAAAGAAGTTCTTATTTAAAAAAAAAAAAAAAACTAATGTAAAACCAAAAGATGAAATTGCCCCTAACAACCTCCATGGAAATCCATGAAGGTTTGGAAATTTAAGTAACAAGAAAGATTTTCATTGATGTTATGAATGAATAACTTAAAATGCAAATACAACCGGATAATATGTATAGACTACACTAACCCCTAAACTAGATAAAAGCCCAACAATAGAAATGGCTCAGACAATCGGCCCAACACTATAGTTCAACACCTCGACAAACTAAGCGTGGGTTGAGGAACACGTGAAGCTTGGACAAAGGTAGATAGCCGCTTAGCAGTAAACGGCGACCCATCAGTAGATGGCCTAAAAACACTACCTCCGGCGATAGTGGTGGAAAAGCAGCAAGCGAAAGTTGTGACTGCCAGCAACAAAGATGATGTGTCGTCGTGCTGGGAATGTCAGTAATGAAGGTGGTGTGTTAGCAGAGGCGGAGTTGGGGGGACCAGGAGGGTCATGGTCATCCCCGAAAAAAAAATTTATATATATATATATTATTTTATTTTTATTTGGCCTCCCCCTTTTAATGGTCCAGCCCAAGCCCAACCCATTTAAAATACAAAATTAGCTGACTTGCCGTGAACGTGAACAAATTAGCTGACTTTTGACTATGGAAATGTGAAATGCCCTTGTATCCCGTCCAGACTCCAATCCAACCCTTTGAGTATTGAGTTTTGACTGTTGTTGCCGAGCTCCGCCTCTACGTGAACGTGAACTGTGAGTGTGAAAGGTATGTTAGGGTTTTCAATTCGTATTTTGTAGGCTGAAGAAATCTCTACTTCTCCTAATCTGTGATGGTGATTGCCGATCGGTGCATAAGTATGATTGGAATGTAATTCGTATTTCATAGATTTTAATTTTTACCATGGCCGAGTGTTGAGTAAACTATTCGAATCGATCGAATCCGTTTGGTGAGGGTGAAAAAAAAAGTAAAAGTATTTCTTCGCATTCATCCTTTAGGCGGCTCCTTTTATAAAAAAAAAAATTAATTGACAACATGCTTCATTAAGTTGCAGCAAATATTTAAAAAATACTAGCCAGCAAATAATGGTCTGTAAGATTAGTTTTTTCAGCATCAGCTATATAGAAAGTTTGTTAGATGTAATAGAAGACTTGGGTTATGTGGCCTGGAAGGAAAACAATTGCCTCAACATTTCAAATTGTTATGCATCTGTTTTAAGCATTCTCGATGTCTTTTTATGAGCCTTTGTGCTTCCCTAATTGAGTTCTATCGTGTCATGCAGTGGACACCACCCAATTTAAGTGTTCTGATCCCGAATTTAGTTGATAACGTATTCCAGCTATTGATCGTGAGCAGAGAATTTCTGCCAGGGGGATGATACAAATTATGTCTATGATAACCATGGCCGAGTGTTGAGTAAACTATTTGAATCGAATCGAATCCGTTTGGTGAGGGTGAAGAAAAAGAAAAGAAAAAGTTCCTTTTGGCAATTGCTATTTTTGGTAAAGCAGCGCCCAGCGGAGGATTTTTTTTCCTTTAACTACTTTGTTTTTTCATCAGCCACCATTATTTTCCTTCTGTTTTTGTGGAAATCTCTGCTGAAATTAAATTAAATCTATTTTTAATTATTATTATTTGTGCACGTTCTCGAAGAAGGGGAAAGTTCATATTTATCTTCTTCTTCCTCTTCTTATGTTTTTTTTGTCTATTTAACTTTTTTTAAAATATAACATGGGAGTACTTAGGAAAGGAAGTAAGAGCTATGAACATAAGTTGTTGCTCAAGTGTTTATCGAAGATGCTGTGGTTTTTTATGTGAAAAGCATTTTTACTAGTAGGATTATGGAATCAGATCTTAGTTGTGGGTTTTGATGTGAAAAGCATTTCCCTAGTATTTTATACTTGAACCATATATCTTGCAATATGTTTGAGATTTCAGTATGAATAAAAGTTTATATCTTGCTAACAATACACTAACATTGTGATTTGTGCATCTAAAGATAATGATATGGGTGCCATCACTCTTCATGATTCTGTATTCAATGTTGAATAAAGAACAAATATGTTTCCTGAAAAATGTTATGGTACTATATTTGTATATTACATTATCTTTGTATATTGTTTCAAGCATTCACTAATTCTTTTATAGTTCATTGATTTGTTTTCTATTTTTTATTGTATAGGTATCAAGAAGAAAATTCATTCATATTTTAAAAGAAAGGAGTCTAAAGTTGTTATTTCACAAAGTTCTGACATTCTGATTAGTGATGATATTTGCGATCTTCATGAAACTGTAAGTCCTCCGGATTATTCTCCAACAAAAAATCCACAGATTAAAAAAGATTTAAATGATATTGATATAAATGTTGAAAAAGATCATGCTTTAAGAAAGATGATATGTGACTATCCGGTAGACGAGCGAAATGAAATTATGATCAAATATCTAAGAAATGGTCATTATCAGCCTAGACCCTTAGTGCATGATGCTGAAAATTCTCGTTGAAAGTTTGTTCTTACTTGGTATAAACAATTTGAGGGTTGGTTGGAGTACTCAAACACAAGTTGTAGAGCATTTTGTCTATAATGTTTTCTCTTTGCTAAGTCATCTGTGTTTACTATTGGAGGGTTTAAGAATTGGAAAAAAACAATGGGAAAGATAGTACTTTTCTATCTCATATAGGAACCATTCCAAACTCTGTCATAAATTAGTTGTGGCTGCTGGCCTTGATTTGTTGAATAAGAACCAAGATATTCGAAATGTGATTGATAGACAAATTGTGGTATCCAAAGCTGAGGCCAGACTACGGCTTCGTACTTTAATCGATATTGTCGAGTTATGTGCATTGCAAGGTATGGCATTTAGATGTCATGATGAAATAGATGAATCAATGAATCCAGAAAATTTAAGGGCAATTTTAAAGCACACTGCTACTTATAATGATGAAGTGGCCAAGGTTTTGAAAAATGCTCCAAAAAAGGCAACTTACACTTCCTTTAAATTCAAAAGGAAATCTTGTTGGCCTATGCAAATAAGATTAAAAGATTTATTCGAAAAGAAATTGTTGATCACAAGTTTTGCATTATTGTAGATGAATCTAATATAGAGCAAATGGCTATCATTCTGAGATTTGTTGACAAATTGGGACTTATTCAAGAAAGATTCATTGATTTATGTCATGTAGTTGATACAAAATCAATTACTTTGCATAAGAAGATATGTGATGTTCTTTATAAATACAAACTGA
>JAOWBN010237686.1:0-12238 GCA_028565015.1 Pinguicula moranensis
GAGAATGCATCCAGTATGTGTATTCAAATCTTCATCCTACCCTGTACCGAAGTGTTATTTTCATGCTGCCTTCTCGGATGATTTTATTTCACCTGGTTGTAAGCATCTTAGAAGTTCAATACTGGATGCATTCTTATTGAACTTTAGCAGCCAATCAGTTAGATAAAGAAGCTTTTGGATCTCACTGCATAGAGTAAGATATAGTGGAATTTACGTCATAGCCGACGTAGTTTACTTGCCTCACAGGTCTATTACATCTGGATGGACACTTACTCTGCATTCAACTTGTTCTGTTGTTGGTTTTGCACTATACCAACTTAGAGCTCCATGTCTGTGATAGGCTTTTTCATTCAAAATACATACAACATATATGATTAATCTTCCAATCGGTTTTTGAGTAGGTGAATCTTTGTATTCTACCACCTTTCATTCACAACCATGTTTGTTTTTGAATGGTTTGAATCATAGGAGCCATCTCAATATTCTTTGTAGAAAAATGTACCTCATTCCTACTAAGCCATATCTATTAGACTTGTGCATTCCAAATCGATTTCCAAGCATCTAGATTAACCTGATTTGGGTTACCATTAATGAAGGTCTCTAGCGTGGGAACCTGTGTATCCATGAAACCTGATGGAATGTGTCCTTTGGATTCAATCCTTCTTTTTAATTTCCTCCGTATCTGCAGAGAAACAGGACAGTAAGTGAATATATGTGTGACATCTTCCACTTCAGTTCTACGTAGGGAGCAGGATAGTTCATTAGTTCCATGGATAATATGTCTCTCATGTAACACTTTTTTTAATGGTATTGCGTTTTTAAGCATCTCCCAGTAGAATTCCACACATTTTTCAGCTTGGAGGCTACTTCTTGTGAGTACGGGCATGGAATGTTTGCCATTATCTTTGAATAAGCATTCTTGACCATGTAGCTCCCATCAATTGCCCCTTCAACGATCTATCACTAGTGAATGGCTGTGGAATGTTACCCTGCAAAAGAGATGTTAGTTCATTTAAGTTTTGTATTTCATGATCTATTGGTGATCTTCTCCAAGTCAAAATTTAGTGCCATGCATTATTAAGCCAATACCCCATCTCATATATGCAAGCCTGTTTTGATGTAGCCATCATGTATAGCCATGGGAATGTATCTGCTAGTATTATGTTTTGGCACCATTTATCCTGCCAAAATCCGATGCTAGTTCCATCTCCTAAACTTATCTTTGTGATCCAATCAAACCAAGCATTATTTGCTACTTCATGCATAGATTTTAACCACTATGAAGCATATCTCTGACCTCTGGCTCTGACAGATTCATTAATAACTCCTAGTTGTCTAAGTGCATTATAGCCTCCTATTTGAAGTAGTCTATTATGAGAGTACTTTGAATTAATGATGTCCATTGCTAGGCTTGCTTCATT
Organism: Pinguicula moranensis; assembly: GCA_028565015.1. Taxonomy (NCBI): domain Eukaryota; kingdom Viridiplantae; phylum Streptophyta; class Magnoliopsida; order Lamiales; family Lentibulariaceae; genus Pinguicula; species Pinguicula moranensis. The sequence goes on from JAOWBN010237686.1 coordinate 1,422, forward strand.
GTTTAACAATTTGGCTACCCATTTGCATCATTGAAAGCTTGCAAATTCCTTACTCCCAGGCCACCCATTTCCTTAGGAGAACTAACATTATCCCAAGATACCCAGCATGGTTTTTCCTTTTCTTCTGTTGTACCTCATAGAAATCTTCTCTGTTTTGTTGTTAACTTCTTAAGGATAGATGCTGGAGCTTTGTGGAAACCGAAGTAGCAAATACCTACTAATACTGAATTAAGTAGAACCAGTTTTCCTCCCTTAGATATATGTTTTTGCTCCCATGTATTTAATGTTATGCAAAACTTTTTAATCACCGGTTTCCAGAAGTATTTTTTTCCTGTGGCTAGCTCCAAAAGGGAGTCCAGTATAGGTGATAAGAAGGGCATTTATCTGACAGTGCAAATAATTTGCCATGTCTGCTAGAGCCTCCTGCTTAATTTTGAGTCCGGGTATGCTGCTTTTGGCTACATTTATCCGAAAACCAGATGCTAGCTCAAAGTTTTGTATGATTGCTTTAAATGTTTTAATTGTGCTCCATTCAGCCTTTCCAAAAAGCAGAGTGTCATCTACAAATTGTAGGTGTGTTAGGAGTACTTTATTTCAACCAATTTCCAGTCCTTAGAGAAGATGCAATGTGGCATCTTTCTTAATCTTATTGGCATGGCCTTCATCTGCAATGAGACATAGGAATAGGGAAAGAGGATACCCTTGTCCTAAACCTCTTTTCGGATAGAAATCCTCAGTAGGACTACCATTCAGTAACAATGATGTGGAGGCAGGTTCCAGCAACTCCCTTATCTAACTTAGCCAAATTTGTGGAAAGCCCATGTGGTGCATAACATCATGTAGGTAATCCCAATTAACTGTATCAAATGCCTTCTCAAAGTCAACTTTAAATATGATGGCTTTTTTTTCTGCTTATCTCATCAATGACCCTTGAAGCAATCAACACCCAATCAAGCAATTTCCTTCCTTTTATGAAAGCCATCTATGCCGGGATATGATTTCTATCATCAAAGGAACTAGCTATTTCCCAATACCTTAGCAATGATTTTTGGCACAACCGCAATCAAGGTAATAGGTCTATAGTCATGCACATACTTTGGATAGTCTATTTTAGCTAGCAGGACAATATGTTCTACATTTGTTCCTTTAGACAGTTTACTGTTTTTATAAATTATTTGAGCAACTGACACATATCTGGACCCATTGTGCTAGCAAAGTGTTTGATGAAATGAATGCCACAGTCTGAAATCGCTTTCATCACCTCCTCATCAGTAAAAGGTGTTAATAGTCATCTCAAGGAAAGAGCACTAAGCTGCTGAAAAATCATGTTTGTTGTCTGAGGTCTTGTCCAACTCATTTCAGCATATCTTTCTTCAAAGTGAGATTTGAAACATTTTTTAACTAGTTCTGGACCATATATTATTGTTCCAAACACATTGAATATGATTCCTCCTCCTATTACGGTTGATACATTTGTGGAAGTAGGCCGAGTTTGAATCACCTTGATGTATGCATGAGATTATGGCTTTTTGGTATGCTGTACTATCTATCTGCTTAGTCATTTTGTCTAGGTAGATTCTGCTCCATTTTAGCTTCCATGAAGGATATTTTTGCTGATGCTGGATTTCGTAGATTCTGCTCCGTTTCAGCTTCCATGTAGGATATTTCTACGTTTGACTGCCAGGTTTTCTCAATGCGGTTCCATTCTTTGATACTTGATCTAATCGCCTCGATTTGACTTTTGACCGTGTAACTAGCATAGCCCTACACCTGTGTGCTATTCCAGATTCTTTCAATCATAGTTGTATAGGTGTTGCCCTGTAGCCAACAATCCAGCACTTTCATTGGTTTCTTCCCCAAATCCTGCATATTATAACATAAACTAACCGACCAATGATCCGAATCATCATCGTTAATCCTAATTGAATCCATCTCATATCCTTCCCCATCCATATATCATTTACTAGAAACTTGTCTATCCTGCTCATGGCTTTCAGTGACTTTATATGCAAGGTAAATGACACCTTTCCATTATGACATCCATCAGATTTAATTCCTGTACAAAGTAATTAAAAGACTTTAGTTCTTGAGTATTCGGCCTATGTGCAGAGCCTTTTCTTTCCCATGCATTAAGTATAGCATTGAAGTCTCACATTACACACCATTTCGGGTTTTCATTTCCTGCGTGCATCATCCTTATTTCCTTCCACTGAATTAGTTTAGATGGTAGGTCTCGTGGTCCATGTATGTTTAACATGAAAGCAGTGTGTGTATCCATATACCAGGTTCCAGATATACATAGCACAACTTGTGTTTGAGAGCACCCCTTGTTTGTTGAATTTGTATTTATTCAAGATACATGGAAGACCTTCTGATTGTCCCTGAGATCCCTGATACATCCAATCAAAGTCAGGATGCCACTATAGATATTCAATCAATTTTTTGTCCATGCAATCCATTTTTTATTTCTTCAAAACTAACAAAATCTGGGTTTTTTTATCCATGATGAGCTTTTTAACTCTCTTCTTCCTTCATGGGCTACATAAGCATCCTACGTTATATGTTATTCTCTTCATAGATGAAACCATTCATCTACTTTCTGACCACTCTCAGGGGTAGATGGATTTTTTTGAGTTTTGAATTTGGTTGTTTAGCTGTATCAGCCTCTGGTGTGTTTCCTCGGGTGCAAGGCCATAAGTTAGACCTACTTTTTCCTACTTCCATTATAGTATCTACCTCCTTGCATAACTGTTCCAAAGCTAGATCTTTAGGCTTTGCATTATGTGGCTTAGTTGGCATTAAAAATCCTAACCACTCATCTAGGACTATTTTTTCCTTTTCTTTTGCCAGGTTCACTGTTTGCAGGTCGGACTCCTTGTTTTTTACCCCCCAACTTGGATTTTTTTAACCATGTGCTCCAACCTGTTTAGAATTATTTACCCCCACTTCTTGGTTTTGGGCCTTTTCTTTCAAAGCTGTAAAATCTCTGTTATATGTATCAGCTATCTGGTTTCCTAACTGGTTTCCCAGGTGGTAGTTGCTTCTGGTTGCTCCTCCATAAGTACCACTGGTATATCAGAGTTTGTTTCTACTATCACATGTTGTGAGTCCATACACATTTGGCTAAGATTTGGTGTCACTGGCTCTTCTAATTTTGTTACTTTGTTGATCGGCATTGTTTTCCTTATGCCATGTACTTCATCTGAACTATGTGGTGATCCAGTTTGTGTCCCAATACTATGAGCATCTTGCCTTATGGATGTTCCTTTGATCCGAGTAGGTAACAAAAGATCAAGCAATCTATCCCTATCAGAAGGTTGTTGATACTGTATATTTCCCTGATTAACATTCAAAAAATCCTCCCTTTTTTTCTGATTGTATTAGATCTGGTCCTAAATATCTTTCCTTGGAATGGCTGTACTTTTGTAGTCTTTGGAATAGTGCTCACTCCAGCTTGATTAGCCCCTTTTGGATATTGGGTCATGTTATGAATAAGGCTCATGTTCTCAGAATCCTGTGATGAGCTATCCCTAGAACCTTTAGAGAACTCATTATCTGAATCAAAGATATCATAAGTTAATTCATTAGATGTGAAACATTCAGGTTGTGATGGTGTTGTGATGGTGTTGTGATGGAGATAGTAGAACTGTACTCAGATGAACTACCTGTCAACACTTGTGATGTTTGTGCAGATACTTGCCTCCTTCTCCTGTGAAATAACCTTTATGGCTCATTAATAAATGGAAAACTATTAGTAGGTAACTGGCTGCACTTAAGACAGACAGACACAAAAGAAAAAATCAAAGAAAACAGTAATTAAATGCACTCAAAATAGAAACTAGACCAAAGTAGCAAAGAACACAATTGCCTTTCCCCGGAAACGGCGCCAACTTGGTGGCTATTTTTCACAGTCTCATAGCTGGAAAATCAGCTCAAGGTATTCCCAAATCCAAACATACAAGTAGCACAAAACACAATTGCCTTACCCCGGCAACGACGCCAACTTTGTGGCTATTTTTCATAGTCTCGTAGCTGGAAAATAAGCTCAAGGTATTCCCAAATCCAAACATACAAGTTAATAAGTAGCTACCAGTAAGTACATGGTCAAATCCACAGAGAAATGATGTGTGTGTGCTTCCCAGTGTAGCGCTGGTTTATTGTTGTCTTAACTCAAATTTAAAGGGGGGTTGGTTGCAAAAAAATACCAAAAGTACTAGAAAATATCACAAATGAAGCCTAGAAGAAACCATAGGGAGAACACAAGCTTTTGTTGACCCTTAATCCATAAGAACATGCCATCAAACAAACTGGATCGTAAATGTTTTCTACTGCTTTTAATGGTACTTAACGCATGGTTTTTAAGCCACTGCTTCTCTTCTTGTAGTCCTAACTCCTTAACCAGGTAGTTAACACACTAACTCTATAATCAGAGCCGCATTAAGGTCAATCAAACTTTATGAAGAGTGTGATTCTAAGAGATCTAACCGAATCATCCTTCCTCTATACCATAGGCGGATGTAGGGGGGGCTTGTCCGGGCCCTAGCCTGACCTTACCCCGTCCCCACCCCCTATTAAATATTAATTTATTGAAAAATATAATAAAAAAATAATATATAAATATTATGCTATAAGGTTTTTTAAATATTTTTTGTAATTATTTTTATTAAAAATTAAGTTTATAGTATATTAAATAGTCAATTTTTTTATTTATTATTATTATTTAATTAATAAAATTATTATTTTTCATAATTGTTGAGTAGATAAATTATTTTATTATCACCACTCACCCACCCCAAAAAAACACATCGCTCCTTAACTTTTTATTTATCCATATAAGTTATTCTTGTCCATCCCAATAATTTTTTTATCCCACCCTAATAAAATTTTCTAGATCCGCCATTGCTCTACACCTATGATTTTTAGTTACTTCTTCAAAGAAATAGGCTAACTGCCCTATTTGATTGAAAACTTGCTATCAGAGAAGACTTAGACGAACTAACCGCACCTCTAAGTCCCTACTAGTTATTGGTCATGTCCCTATTAATTCAGATGGTCAATCTAAAACAACAGAAACGGAAACATGAACAAGTGTATCAGCAAACTTAAAATCAATACAAATGTCTTTTTTTTTGGACCTACACCTCACCAATTTGTTTAGGCAGTCTCAAGACATATAGATCAATACTTATCTAGAATGATCATCAAACTAAGAGCCTTCCCATTTTCCTTAAAGGGCAATGCAAAAGAATGGTTCTACTATCTCCATCACAACACCATCACCACTTGGATGCAGATGAAGAAATTGTTGTTGGAGAAGTATTTTCCAGCCACTAAGCAAAACAAACTAAAAAGTGAGATCAGCAATGTTGAGCAACTTTATGAAGAATCTCTTTATGAATATAGAGATAGATTTAACCGCCTAGCAGCTAGCTGTCCTTATCATGGATTTAGATACTTTATTTCTATAATGGACTTTATGTCAAAGATAGGCATCTGGTAAATGCTACATCTGAAGGGAGCTTGCTGAATAGAACTGTTGATCAAGTTGACTGCATTTTGGAGGAGTTAGCTAAGAGTTCCAGACTAGAAAACCGAAGAGTGATAGCAAAAAAACTGAATGCAGCTGACCCTGGAGACAGTTTGGTTCTTAGGAAAGTTGAAGTAGTGGAAGCAGCAGTAAGGAGATCAATCCAAAGGGATGAGAAAGTTGTTGCTGCAGTCTGCCAAATTTGCCTGCTGACAGACCATCACACTGATCAATGCCCCACACTGCAAGAGGAATCAAAATCTGAAGTTTGTTCCATGGGATTTCAGGAGAGAAATCAGAGGCAAGGATATGGAAATTTCAGACCCCATCCTAACTTGAGCTATGGGAATACTAACAACATTCAAAAATTCATGATGACGCCAAGACAAAGCTCCATGGAAGAAATGATGCAGGAGCTCATTTACATGCATAAAGGTAATCTGCAAGCTCAGATTGATGCAAGGTCCACATAGCAAATTTGGAGAAGCAGGTAAGTCAACTTGTAGATTATATGAATAAAATCCAGGCTCGTGAGTCAGAAAGTCTTCCATATTAACATGAGATCAACACAAAGGCTCATGAAAAGGCCATAACTCTGAGAAGTGGAACTGTCATCTCTGAGCCAACAGAAATATCCAGTGAAAAGGCAGACCAAGAAGACGCTATTCTTAGCAGAAAGGAGAAGGCAACTGATGCAATTGATGTGGAAGGAGATTCCTCTAAAAAGAAGGCTGAGCAGAAGATTAGTTGGAAGGACAAAGAACTCTTAAACGTGCAAAGAGGACCACCACCTTTTCCTGAAGCAATAAAAGATATAAACAGAAAATAGAAAGACAATGAGATGCTGGAAACTTTCAGCAAATGTAACGTAAACATTCCTATCCCGTATTTGATCAAAATTGTACCTTGTTATGCTAAATTTTGGAAGGAGGTATGCACTATCAAGAGAAAGCAGAAACTGAAAGGTGAAAAGAAGGTGAGAATGAGTGAGCAAGTCTCTGCTATTTTTCAACAGCATCTGCCAAAGAAGTGTGCTTATCCAGGTATGTTTACTATCCCTTACCATATGAAATGTTGAAATTGCTAGAGCCATGCTAGATTTAGGAGCTTTAATCAATGTTATACCTGCTCCACTTTATGATTCGCTAGGCTTAGGACCACTGTAGGAAACTAAGGTTGTTATTCAACTAGCTGATAGATCCACTACATTTCCCAAAGTTATAGTAGAAGATGTGCTTGTCATGATTGATTCTTTGATTTTTCTTGCTGATTTTTATATTTTAGACATGGAGGTGGATAAAACATCAGCACCAATACTGTTAGGCATGCCGTTCCTCAAGACAACAAGAACTAGGATTGATGTTTCCACATGTTCATTGACAATGGAGTTTTATGGAGAGAATGTGAAGTTCAACATCAAAGAAGCCCTGAGATATCCATCTGAAAACTATGAAGTTTTCATTGTTGACCTAGCTGAATTATGTGTTGATAGAACTCTAAAACTTGAAGCCGTAGATCATCTAAACATTGTGTTTAAGAACCATTTTTTTTGAACATTTTTCAAGATTACTGTAAGCTAATTTGAAGGAACAAGTAGCTCACCTAGAGCAACTTCCAGTTGTAGTCTATGGAAGAAGAATTTTTCCTTTGTAGCTACCAACAGACAAGCTCATTCCTTTAGTACACAAGGTTCCAGAGGTAGAACTAAAACCTCTTCCTGATCACCTTAGGTACGAATTATTGGGAAAAAATGAGACATTACCTGTGATTATGTCTAACAAACTAACCGACTTGCAGAAGGAGAAGTTGTTGTCTGTTTTAAGGAAAATCAAACAGCTATTGGTTGGACTATAGCTAATATCAAAGGCATCAGCCCAGCCATCTGCCAGCACAGGATTTACCTGCAGGAAGGAGCAGCAGCGGTCAAGCAACCACAAGAAGGCTCAATCCTCCCATGATGGAAGTTGTGAAGAATGAAGTGAAACTCTATCAAGTTGGAATGATCTACCCTATTTTTTATAGCCAGTGGGTTAGTCCTACTCAGGTAGTACCAAAGAAGGGAGGAATCACAGTGGTTGACAATAAGGAAGGAGAGTTTGTGCCAACCAGAAAGCAGACAGGCTCTAGAGTGTGCATAGATTACAGGAGATTGAATCTTGAGACCAGAAATGATCACTTTCCATTGCCTTTTATTGATCAGATGCTTAAAATAGTTGCTAACAAGACTTATTGTCGCTTTCTGTATGGTTATTCAATGTATTTTCAGGTGGCCATTCATCCAAAAGATCAAGATAAGACCACATTCACTTGCCCCTTTAGCACCTTTGCTAATAGAAGAATGCTTTTTGGTTTGTGCAATGCTCTAGCTACCTTTAAGAGATGCATGATAATTATCTTTTCTGAGTATGTTGAACACTTTATTGAGGTATTCATGGATGATTTTACAGTGTATGGCAATGATTTTGACTCATGTTTGAAGCCCCTGTCAAACCAAACTACACCAAACCAAACATACCCAGTATATCCCGCCTTTAGGCAGGGTCTGGGGAGGGTGAGATGTACACAGTCGTACCCTGAACTCTAAAAAGAGATCAAGAGACAGTTTCCGTGGAGACCCTCGGCTCTTCGAACAAACAAACAAACAAACAAACACACACAAAACCAAAAAAAAAGTGGTCGAGAGGGGGAGAGGGAGAAGGGAGAATACAATGACTGCCCACCTGCATAGACAAGTAGATGAATTAATATACATTTCATTAGCTAAGTCAATAAGTAAATAAGTATGTACGTAATTAGGTAAAGAAAAATGCGCTACCCCGATACCTGCTAAATAAACCCCATATAAGCCCCCCTAACCCTATTTCTCAACCTCTCGAACAGTAATCCTACGTCTCCAACCCACTCTATCAAAGGTCATGTCCTCGTAGAGGTCCAATCCCGCTAAATCCAATCTAAGCTACTACTCCCATGTCCTCCCTGTCCTTATTGTTAAAAAGATGCATTGAGACTAACCTTGTTTTGAATTTTGAGAATTGCCATTTCATGGTAGAACAGAGAATAGTTTTAGTCCATATAGTCTCTGCTAAAGGCATTGAGGTGGATCAGGCTAAAGTGGAAGTGATCAAGTTCTTACCATATCATGCTAATCTAAACGAATTGAGATCCTTCTTAGGACATGCGGGTTTTTACAAGCGTTTCATCAAAGATTTTTAAAAAATAGCAACCCCATTGTGTAGACTGCTGCAAAAAGAAGTGAGTTTTGAGTTCAATAACTCATGCAAGAAGGTGTTTGAAGAGCTGAAGGATCACCTTACATCAACACCAATCATGAGAGCACCTGATTGGAAGATCCCCTTTGAGATCATGTGTTATGCAAGTGATTTTGCAGTTGGTGTTGTGCTTGGACAGAAGTCAGGAAGAGCCATTCATGTCATCTACTATGCATCCATGACTCTGATTGAGACTCAACAAAATTACACAACAACTGAGAAAGAAATGCTAGCCATAGTATTTGCACTTGAAAAATTCAGACCCTATTAACTTGGCACTAAGGTTGTTGTTTTTATTTTGATCATGCAACTATTAGGTACTTGCTGGCAAAGAAAAGTTCAAAGCCAAGGCTCATCAGGCGGATCTTATTAATGAGTGCGTTTGACATATAGATCAAGGACAAAAAGGGAGCAAAAAACTTGGTTGCTCATCATCTGAGTAGGATCACTCCTGTTGATGAGTCTGTTGTCTCACAACAGCCATATCTTGGTGCTTTTCCAGATGAGCAGTTGTTCTCTATAATTACAACTCAGCCTTGGTACGCACATGAAAATATCTAAATTCTCCGAGCTATTGATTATGTTTCTAAGTGGGTGGAGGCACTGGCCACTAGGATTAATAATACAAAGTTGTGGTTAATTTTCTCAGGAATCCAATTTTCTTTAGGTTTGGCATGCCTAAGCACTTGCTGAGCGATAGGGTACTTTTTTTTGCAATAGAATAGTGGCCTCACTGCTTAAGAAATATGGAGTAGGCCAACAGGTTTAAACCTCTTACCATATTCAAACAAATGGCCAATCTGATGTCACGAACAGGGAGATCAAAACCATCCTGGAGAAGACATTGAACCCCAGTAAGAAGGAATGGAGCATGAAGTTGCCAGATGCACTTTGGGCGTACAGAATTGCCTACAAGAGCTGAGAAAGCAGTTAGAACATCAAACCTATTGGGCAGTGAAGCAGCTCAACATAAGCACTGAGAAAGCAGGCGAAAATAGGAAATTGTAGCTGTAAGAACTGGCAGAGTTGAGGCTGAATTCATACGACAATGCAGCCATATACAAAGAAAGGACAAAGGCCATTCATGACCAGTTGATAGCTAGAAAGGATTTTGCTGTTGGAGATCAAGTACTGCTCTACCAAAATAAGATTAAACTGCTCCCAGGAAAGTTGCAATCAAGATGGAGAGGTCATTACACAGTAGAAACTACTTTCCCTCATGGAGTAGTCAACACCTTTGAGACAGATCCAACCAAGGCCTTCAAGTTTAATGGACATAAGTTGAAGCTGTATAGAAGCATTCTACCCGAGGACAAAGCAGTGGTTCTGATGTTTCAGGACCTCGTCTATGAAGATTGAAGATCAACAAGTCCAACTTAGAAATTTAAGCCATCGTTGGATGAGAGGCAACGCCCATTGTTTTAAATTCTTAAAACTTATTTACATTCAGTCATGTTATTTGATTTATTTTGCATTTTTTTTATGAACGGTGCTTTTTGTAGGAACTGTTGCACCAACATAGAGCTTTGCCACTTAATCAGCTCCATGATGATTCTCATTCATTCTCTGCTAACCAGACCACACTCCATGTAAATCTTCATCTTCTCTTTCTATCTGGTTGAGCAGTTGAAACTACCCAAGTCATGGACTGATTTTTTATCTGAACTCTACACACACTGATACCTCACACCATCAGATGTTTGTACACCACATTTTTACATCCTAAAATACAACATCTGTCATACAAAACAACCACTAAACTGCCTTGAACATAGGCTATACCTTAAATTGCCACTTTAGTACATCAACTCCATAGAAGGCCTAACTTGTTATCATACTGACAGACATTAGAGAAATTCAAAGCACTTCACACACGCGCGCTCACACACACACATGACACTACTTACTTGTGATGCCACCCTCCCAACTCATTTTAAGAACATCTCTCAATATGCACGTTGTTTTTTAGCAGCCTGCCTTCACTGAGAAACTCGTTTATAAATAAGTGGGAGGGGGGGGGG
>JAOWBN010237697.1:0-12237 GCA_028565015.1 Pinguicula moranensis
GATCTCTTTATAGAGGTCAGGGTATGACTGAGTACATCTCACCCTCCCCAGACCCTGCTGAAAGGCGGGATATACTGGGTATGTTTGGTTTGGTTTATTTTAAGCCCAACTTACATACTTGAAGATTTATAAATACATTTTTTCAACCAACATTACATACTCATGTATCCACATATGAATATAGATTTTTGGCTTGACTTTAGTTCGTATTTTATTTAATACAAAGAAATATTTCGCCAATTATGATTTTTTTTGTAGGTAAAAATTTCATTCACAAGGCTCTAGTGTTACAAGGAATTTTGAGGCATACCCCAGAAATAGCTAGAGATACATGATTATAAATAAACAGACGAAAGCATTAGCAATGGGCAAATAATCCAGTCAGATAAGGAGGTTCCCGGGATTTGTTTTACATGAGCAATCTGTCAGAACCAGTTGTTGATTTGTAGTTGCTCTAATATCTTCGAACAATTGTACGAGATGTTGTGAAACCTCGAAACATTCTGCGTTTTCCATATTTGCCACACCGTGCAATGTCAAATCATACGCCAGAATTCTCGACTTCCTTGGCACAATCTGATGCCCATATGAGCGACATAGTGATCAAAAGGACGGCTACACTCAACACAATGCACGTTGAGCCAACCATAGACTGCATATCAGAATGAGTATATCCTTGTGTAAGTAAAGAAAAGGTGAGACGTGTTCTCCACCCCAAGAAAACATAAAGGACACATCAACGCGGTTTTGAATTAATCTACAACACAAGGTAGAAACACGAAAAGGCGTTTGCACCTCGTTATCCAGTCTCCAGTATCACCGAATACATCTGTTGGAAAACCTCAACGTGTATTTACCACATGAATCAGCTTCCCAAGAACAATAATCATTGCTGAGGCTGAGAGAAATTGATTCCAATTGCATCTCTAAATCAAAAAGCCAATGATCCTCCGTGCCCCTCAATAAGTGCTTCCATTGCCATAACAACCTTCTGATATTGCCTGAAGTTATCCACTTCGAGCTTAATGTCGCCTATTTATCAATGATGCACTGTACAACCAACAGAATATGGACGACAATGGTTGATCATATAACCACGTGGATTCGCAAAATATGGTTTGTGCCCAAGATACCACCTGTTTTTATCACATTAACATTAAACCAACGCGTGCACATGCACTTTTCCATATATCCGGCCACCATTTAGAATCTTTAATTAATAGGGATAATAAGTTCCAATCTCCAAGTGCAAGAGGTGTAGATTGATAAACATCCTTGACTAACGATCGCCAGGGGCACGGGCTGTCAGTCTGGAGTCTCCATGGCCATTTTCCCAGCAAAGCAACATTGAAAACATCCCCATTCGCCAGTTTCCTTTGACTTGCAAAGACTTTCCCAACTCACCCAATGAATGGGGCGCTTACTACGTTTCTTATTTGTTCAAAACAAATTACTACAGATTTGTATCATTTTTTGTATGACTATTTTTGGTGCTTGAAATAGTAAAAGTAGTAGATTGGCATACTCGATAAAACGCTCGTTATCAAGGTAATTCGGCCACCAAAGGTAACAACAGGTTTTCCCAATTTTGCACACTATTTTTCATCTTAAAAAGAAGACCGTCCCAAGTTTTAATATGGCTCGGATTACATCCCGCTAGAAGTCATAGGTAATCAAAGGGCAGTGTCATGATTTTGCAATGTACAAGAGATGATTCTTCAATTACATGTGCGGGAGGTGAAATCCCAGAATACTAGTCTTCGAAAAAATGATGGTCAATCCCGAGAGTTATTCAAAGATTCTTTGTACACCTTTCATCACTAAAACATTTTGCATTGAGCCCTCGCCGAAAAAGAGAGTATCATCTGCGTACAGTGAGTACACCTTTCAACCTTCCAATAGAGACCCCCTTTCGCAGTAACATGTTAAGGCCCTCGGTTACTACAATAAACAAAAATTAAGAAAGGGGATCACCTTGGCGTAAATCTTTTTGCATGCTGAAAAGGTTTGTGCTTGCACCGTTTACCATGACTGCTGCCGATGATGTAGATAGGCAAATCTTTTTACAAAGTACCCAAGTTGGACAAAACCCCAACTTCTCTAACATAACAAATAAGTCCCAGTTAAGTGAATCAAAATCCTTAGCGAAGTCGACTTTCAGAAATACATTTGGAATTTTCGTGCCCTGCACATAATGGATTAGTTCCTTTGCCAATAATGTCCCATCCTTGATTTGTCTTCCCTTTACAAATGCCAGCTGCTATAGAGATAATTTTACTAACAACTTTGATAGAAGTTTATATGCACAACTGACCAAAGAAATCGGTATGTACTTGGACAAGACTTGCAGAGAAGCACATTTTGTTGCCAATACAATAGATGTAGAGTTGCGACCTTTTAATATTTCACCAGAGGAATGAAATTTCTGCAAAAAACTCAATAAATTCCGTCTTCATGATCAACCAGTTGCTCTGCAAGAAGTTAAAATTAAACCCATAAGGCCCAGGAATTTTGTTACCCGAGCAAAGAGTCATATATTTCATCCTCTAAAAATGGTGCAATCAGCATCTCATTATCCTCATCAGAGAGACGAGCCTCACATCGTAGATCACAAAGCATCTTTAATTTACTATCACCAATTGCACATTTGTGTCAATCCACAAACCTTTAATCAGCAGAAATTGCGGCTACACCTTAATTTTTTTAAAAAAGCCAAATTCAATAAATATAAATAACATATTTACAGAGCAAAGAGGAAATAAAAATATGAAGTACAAAGAACTCCTGTTCCTGTTAGAAGGTGCCTTCTAGAAATATCTTTGAGGTTGAGCAAATTGTCATGTCTTTCCTTTGTGTCCCCCTCTGATATAGCTAAGGGTGATCTGGTACATGGCTCACCTTGCGTCATAATAAATCACAAAGCATCTTGGCATTCAGATCATCGCCCACATCCACTTTTCACCAAACATAATGTCATGAATGTCACATTGTCAATCTCCTATTGTAGGAAAAATGGTACACAACTTGGTTAAGTTGGGTGATCTATCCCGATAATGGTGGCGGGTGACACTCCAATAGACACATATATCAGATGAAACCCAAAAAGCATGAGTAGTGGACCTAACAAGCAGTAAAGAAATTCTATCTACCATAATCTCAAGTATATGGCTTTAGATCTACCTCATCCTTCCTTCTTATGGTCATATGTGCATAACAGTGTTAATACACTTGACAAATTCAATTTTCTTGTAAAAGCTTCTGGTATCAGTTTCTGCACATGCTGATTTTGTCTAGGATTGTTTCCGTTTCTTTGTTGAACATTCAGCAGTTGAGCAATGGATGTCCATCAGCGCAACAAAAAAGCTCTGCCATTGGTGCTTGGGTACCTCCAAGTATTCTATTGGCTAAAAAACTAGCTCATTCTTCATTCTTGTGGTCATGTGTGCTTAACAGTGTTGATGCAATTGACAACTTCAAATTCCTTGTAGCAGAGTTCTGTTATAAGTTTATGCTCATGCTAATTTTGTTGTTTCTTTCTTGATCATTCATTGTTTCAGCACTTGAGCTATAAATGTCCATTAGTGCAGCAGAGAATTGCTGCCATTGTTGTTGGTATGCTGTAGCAGCACACCAATATGTTTTCCTTGTAGCAACACATCAGTATGTTTGATCCACATCCAGGTATTTCTATGGCCAATCTGTGTAGTTTTATTTGCAACTGGCTCTGAGTCACATAGTCAGATATAGCCCCTGTATGTTAGGGGAGTTATTTTTCTCCTCATCCTAACATGTACCTTGATGAAATCAGAAAAGAGTGTGTTACAGGTATAAAATAGGGGAGATAGAGGTTACTCATTTGATCCTAAGTCTTTTAGCACAATTGGTCCTTGTGTTGATGCTGAAGTATGGATGTGTTGAGTTCTTTAGCATGCTTAACCTGGACCTTTCTGTCTCTCTAGCAAAAAATTGTATGTTGAACAACGTCCAAGCATCTACCTGCATTACCAAAATGTAAAGTTGTACAGAAATTAGGTTAGTATTTTAGACACATGAACCACCTGGGTTGATTCCTCATAGTCTGAACAGGAAGTAAATGGCTAGCAGTCTCTAATAGTTTCAGGTCCAATTTTAGTCCTACCAACATCTTCATTCTGAATGCCAATTTGCTTCCATGTATCAAACAATTTTGCCAAATGCCAATTATAAAGGTGGTTACCAAAGTGACAATAGTAGGAAGCAAGACATCGACACAAATCCATCAAATACTCTGTTGTACTCCACGACACAGTTAGGCCACCAAACCCATCTCTAGGTACTAAAAGGCATACACATTTGAGGTTGAAGTATCCAATTTGTAAAGCTATATGGGAAGAATTTAGTTGTTCTCTTAGCTCTCAGCCACAACCAAGAGGATCTCTGTACACTATGCAACATTAGGTAATTATTAGGCACAACAGAGTTAAAGTGGGCCTTATTCCTGCTAGACCATACATAATAATGTGGGGGCATTATGTACATCAAGATGCCCTTTTGTTTTCTTTTCTTTTGATTTGGAATAACTATTTTGATCTTTGAATGCACACAGACAATTGCCTAGCTATCCCTCAAAATACAAATAATTTTCTGGATTTTCTTTTTTTCTTTTTCTTTTTCTTGTCTTTTCTTTTTTCTTTTGCTTTCTTCTATCCATAACTTGTCCCGTTTTTTGTTTGTGCTCAAAGGGGTTACTCCAAATTTCAAAAAATGTTTGGACTTCTCTATCAATCTAAGACTAAGTTTGGGTACCTTTCCAAAAATGAAATTTTTCATTAAATATCACCCCACAGTTCTGTAATCAATCAGTTACCCCCATTATGTATTCCGTGTTTTAATGTATAGTGATGACTTAGTGCAAATTACCTTAAAGGCATGTGACTATGCACTAATTAAAATAGGACTGCAACGAATGACATAAAAGAAGACACACCAAACAAAATAGTTCAAGTAAAGTAGTTCAGAACATAAATTAGAGGATTAAAAGCAAATAAAGCAAGAGTTCAAATGAACACTCATCCAAAAACTTGCGAGACACTACCCATTGTATATATACAGAGAATTAGGAAATGAAACCAATACTCTCCTAAAGGTAGGCAAAGCCATGCTTCATTCATAGTCGGAGTCAGATCTCACCAAGTTGTTGGTGTGCTCTCCATTATCATCCTCATCCTCCCCACTTTCTACAGTTGGTTCACTTGGTGGTGCTAGTGGAGTCAAGGTGAGGGATGGTGGTGCTAGTGGATTCCTTTGGTTGTCGCCATCATGACCAATTTAGTGCACAGTGCAACAACACAGCGAGAAGAGTGATCCGCAAAGGATTCCAACTGTGTTGCTATTGGTCCAGAGGATGACAATGTCTTGGCCTTCAAAGGATCCTTGGATTTGGGTCCGAGAGTCAATTCCCACAAGTTCACATAAGGGGTTAGCAATTTAGTTCTTCTGTCATAATATGTCCCCAGCTTGTGGATCAAGGATGGTCCAATGTCCAACACTGGAGGAAACAAATTCTCATTGTATGAAAAGGATACTCCAGCCTTCATGCACAATGCCGTGATCAGATATGAAAAGTGCAGTGAACTTTGCCTCCATAATGTCCTTGTAAACACCCTTCCCACATTGATGCTATGACCAATTTTTATTTCGTATGTGGGCAGGAGCCATGTGTAGATCAACAAGTTCCACGGAAGGACAATGGAGTGGTAGTCGGCCTTGTTAACCCCGAGTTCCAGCAGTCTTGAGCAATTGACATCTTCCAGATCATCCCAGGTGCACACAAAAATTGAGCTACATGGACAAAATTTGAGTATCCCCCATTAAACTGAGAAAAATTGGTCCTCATCCGAGATAATGAGGCTGCAGACCTTATTGATCTCAGTGTGGCTGAATGGCACAAGGACTCCCCTAACATACACTTTGAAATCATCCATAACTGTCATATTAGCATAAAATTCCCGCACCATATTTGGGGCATACTCACTTGTGGCTCTTAGAAACTAAGTCCAATATCTGTCCTTAATAGATTTTCTAATTATAGGCATGCATACTGAAGAAAATGCCTGTTCCCTAATAACGTTTAGCATCCCCACAGTAGAATCAAAGAACTTCTTAGCCGTGTTGTTTACAAACTTCTCTGCGACAACTACCTTAGAAATCCTAGCCTTTTTGGGAGACATATTGTCCAAGTTCATCAAATTACTGAAATGTAGAAGGCTGAGTTAGCTGGACTTACTGAAACACCAAAGACAAAAATCCTTTTGTCGAATCCTAAGAGACTATACGTAGTCTATGATGGATTTGTCTATTTTTTTGGAGGAAAACTATTTTGGCTAGGGTTTGTCTCCTTTTGGAATGAAGTGTGTGTAATGAAATGGAACTTCTCTCATTTATATGGGAGCGAAATGGGCTGACTTGTGGTGTCCATAACTGTAGCCTTGTGTGTTGTATATATCCTATCGTGGGCAAGATATTTATTGAACAATTTTATCCGCATAAGTGTAGTGTCATGCTCGGCTTCCATGATCTACAAATAATGACAATACTTTTTTAGTTTGGGACATAGAAATGATACAACTCTATAATTAAATACAAAATAAAATCAAATAACATGTAATTGCCAATCATGAATGTAGACCTGCAGTTCCCCAAACTTAATGTTAGATATATGAACTTGTTTTGAATAATTTCCGATAGAAATAGAAAGGATTGGAGGTACTTCCATGAATGGACAAAACGGACCTTGGGTTACCTCCCAAGTAGCATTTCTTTAATGTCTTTAGATAGACATTGTGTAGCTGCATTAGTAGTTGGAGGCATTGAGCCTGTTCGAAATGGTTCTTCTTTCATCATATGGTTTAAGCCTTCGTCCATTCACCTTGTAAGTGCCTTTGTCCGGATGAGCAATTTCTAAGCTCCAGATGAAAATACTTGTGTGATCTCAAATGGTCTAGACCATTTGGACTTCAGCTTACCTGCAAACAGTTCGATTCTAGAGTTAAACAAAGTACCCTTTGTCTTGGATGAACGTAGCACCTGGATATGTGTTTGTCATGCCACAATTCCTGATTTCATCCAACTCACTTAATGGAAATAATCTCTTTTCTTCGGAACCCTCGTGCAGAAATTTAGGGTGCACATGACCCAATAGGCTTTATGTTCCAACTCCACAGGCAAGTGACAAGCTTTTCGATAAACCAGATGATACAGGGACATGCAAACGGGTGTCTTATATGCATTCCTATAAGCTAGAGTGCATCTTCTAGCTTGAGTAATCCTTTTTGGACATGCTCACTGTATTTTCAATATCATCTTGATTTCTCTGTTTAATATTTCAGTTTGGCCATTCGTCTGTAGGTGATATACCAAAGCAGTGCAATGGCGAACTCCATACTGTCTGAGCAATGCCTCAAATCCCCCATCACTTACAATACATTTGGGGGTGCCAAACTTTGAGAATGTATTCTTGCGCAAAAATTTCAGTACGACCGTTGCATCATTGATGGTGGTGTCTATTGCTTCAACCCATTTGGAGACATAACCCACAACTACAAAAAATATATTTCTACCCTATAGAAAGAGGAAATGGTCCCATGAAATTGAGTCCCCGCACATACAAGATTTCTACCTCAAGCACACTATGCTGAGGCATTTCATTTCTTTGTGAAATTTGTCCCATCCTTCGACATTTGTCACATGTAGTCACAAAAGAGTGGACATCTTTAAATAATCAAGGCCAATAGAATTCACTTTGCAATACTTTTTCTGCAGTCCGTTTACCTCTAAAATGTCCTCCACATTCTATGGCATTACAATGAGTCAATATGGAGTACATTTCTTCTTTTGGGATGCATCTACGAATCACCTGATCTGAGCAATATTTGTACAACACAGGCTCATCCCACAGATAGTACTTCACATGTGAGAAGAATCTCTTTTTCTGTTCCATGATGCTCCTTAAGAAATAATTTTGCATGCTAGGTAGTTTTTTTTTGGATAAGCCAAATTTCATTAATGAAAAAGTGTATGTACAGATTCTTTCCAAGTTGGAAAGAATGAATAAAAGAAAAGCAAGAAAATAATTTACAATGTGAACTAGGGCTCTTTACTGCCCTGGACAACCAATAGTATTTCATTTGGAAAAGAGTCATTAATTAGCCATTTTTTTCATTTCACTATCAGTATGATTCTCCAAGCGTGAGAGATGATCAACTACCACATTTGTAGATATCTTTTTATCTTCGATTTCCATATCAAATTCTCGTGGAAGAAAAATCCATCTGACCAACCTTGGCTTGACATCCTATTTTAACATGAGATATTTAGTGATTGAGTGATCAGTATAAACCACTATTTTACTCTAAAAAATGTATGGTATAAATTTTGTTGAATGCAGACACCACTGCTAAGAGTTCTTTTTTTGTAGTGGCATAGTTAATCTTAGAGGAATTCAAGGTTTTGCTAGCTAGTAAATAGTGTGAAATGCAATGTTTTTCAAGAAGTTTAATGCCCACTGCATAGTCACTTGCCTCATACATAATTTAAAATGTCTCCATCCGATCAGGTGTATCAATGATAGGAGCAGTTGCCAACTAGCTTTTCAAGAAGTTGAATGCCTTCATATACTAGAAAGCATTTGCACAATGGCCTTGTAATGTGTGAAAAATTCTTTATATATCTCCTATAAAACCATCATTCCCAAGAAGCTTCTAACCCCCCTGACGGAGGTTGGTGGTGAGAGTTTGGCTATTACTTTGATTTTTGCTTTAACAACTCTTATCCCTGAACTGGACAATTTGTGGCCCAACAAAATTCCTTCATGTACTATGAAATGACATTTCTCCCAGTTGAGTACTAGATTTGAAATTTCACATGTTGATAGCGCAGCTTCAGATTACTCAAGCAACCCTCGAATGAAGATCCCACCACATAAAAATCACCCATGAAAACTTCAATTATGTGTTCCAACATATCAGAAAATAGATGTTATACACCTGCAAAAGGTGGCTGGACCGTTGCAGTCTGAATGACAAACAACAAAATGCAAATGTTCCATAAGGGCAAGTAAATGTGGTCTTATCCTGATCTCCTAGTGCTATACAAATCTTGTTGTAACCAAAGTATCCATCAAGGTATCAATAATATTTGTGCCCTACTAATCGATCTAGCATTTGATCAATGAATGATAATGGATAGTGATCTTTTCTTGTAGCCATGTTCAATGCTCTGTAGTTTATGCAGATTCTCCATCCAAAGACTGTTCTATTGGGAAAAAGTTCATTCTGCTCATTGACTTTCAAAGTAATTCCTCTTTTCTTTGTTAGACAATGTACTGGACTAATCCAACTATCGTCTGGAATAAAATACACCACTCTAGCATCCAACCATTTCAAAATTTCTATCTTCATCACCCCTTTCATGATAGGATTTAATTTTCATTGGGATGCTACTACTGGTTTACTTCCTTCTTCCAATAATTTTCTGTGCATGCAGACAGAAAGGCTTGTCACCTTTATATCTGCCAAGGTCCATCTTATAGCTGATGATAGCCTACATAGATGAAGGTTTCAGTAATGACTCCTATAGCCATCAAATCACTCAGAATTGATGACAGCCTACATAGCTGGAGGTTAATTGATCAATGTAGTTGTGTTCTAGTAAGTATCCCTCGAGTCTAGGCATGGTTATTGTATTTTCTTCTTATTATTATTATTTTCTACTCCTTTCAATCTTGTGTATAACTATGTATTTTTCCTTATAAATAAAATTTGGGTTAACAAAAAAAAAAAAGATAAGGTCCATCTTATAGCATACTTATGGTCTCTGAGAAAATGCAGTAGGCTATCTCTTCTTTTTGTGAAAGAGATTTAAAAATAATAACTGGCAGGGTATATTCATTGCCCAAAAATGCATACTTTAAGTGTGTGGGCAATCGTTTGAGCAATAATATAGGTAGTTAGGGATGCTGGGCATTCACCCAAGTCTTTAAAATATTGTTTACTTCAATTGCCATTGGCATCAAGCCAATTTGCATATTCCTTAACTCTAGGTTCTTCTAGGATGGCAGGGTTAGTACAAACTAGGCAATTTCCAAGGTCACTTCTCAAGTATGCATAATTAGGTTGAATAAATTGATCAGCTGCCTCAATGCTCCAACAATCTTCTAGGTGATTTGGATGTTTCAAGGTTTGAAACACATTAAAATTAATTTCTTCTCCTTAAACTCTGAGGATGAGCTCTCCTCTTTCGACATCAATTAGTGCCCTCCTATTGCTGGAAATGGTCGCCATAAAATAATTGGAATGTCTTTAGCTTCCTACATATCAAGAATAATGAAATCAGCCGGGAAGATGAAATTGTCAACTTTGACTAGGACATCTTCAATTATCGCTCGAGGGTGTTTGATAGATATGTCTGGCAAGTGCATAGATATGGTTGTAGGTCTGGCTTCTCCTAGCCCCAACCTTTGAAAAATGGACAGGGGCATAAGATTAATGCTTGCACCTAAATCACATAAAGCTCTATCAAATATGGAATTTCCAATCGACCAGGGAATAGTAAATCCCACTGGATCTTCAAACTTTGGTGGCAACTTCTTTTGACGATTGCAGTACATTATTTAGTAAGAGCTACAGTTTCGTAGTCTCCAATTTTCTTTTTTTGGACTGAATGTCCTTCATGAACTTCACGTAGTTGGTCCAAAGCTTATGCAAAATGAATGTTAATATGCAGTTTCTTAAAAACAACAAAAAATATTGAAATTATTTATCCAACTTCCCTATTTTAGTCTCTGTCGGAATGAGATTTTTTTTATAAGCTTAAATTACATATATAATATAGAGTTACTTTAAGAGGCTACTCCTTAAGATTTTACATCTGATTTTTGGCTTGCCTTTACATTGTCTTCCATACATTACTAGGCGAATCCACAAGGCCCCTGCATGCTTCCTGCCCCATGATAATTTCATGCATGTTTCATTAGTTGGATAACCGTCTGGTAGCAGTCTGAACTACTAATTGGAATAGATCTTTCCCAGTTCAATATGAAGAGCTCACTAAGCACATGTTTCATTGTAAAACATTGCAAGAAACACACAACAGAGTCACCATGAGCCATCGTGTAACCATTGAAGTAGTGAATCATGCACGGTTTGTTTCTCAATAACATTGTAGAAGCATAAGGGAAGTGAACCTCTGTACGAGTTACAAGATGATCAGACCTTTGAGCGTGGCTGATTAAGATGCTTGAGGTGTTTGAGGCCCAAGATGCATTTGGAGGGTAGCATGGCTAATGCAAAAGAGTCTTAATTCTCGAAAAAAGCCTAACCCCAGAGGGAGTTCTTACTTGACAAGGAATCCTATTCCAACAGTGAGTCCTAACCCCATAAGGAGTCCTAGCTCAAAAAGGAGTTCTAACTCGACAAGGAATCTCATTTCAATGAGGAATCCTAGTCCACTAAGGAGTTCTTATCCAGCAAGGAGTCCAAAGCTACCAAGGAGTCCTAGACGAGCAAGGAGTCTGAATTTGATGATCCAAGAAGCTTTGCCTAGAGAAAACCACGACCCTATTTATGCTTAGAGGGCCCCATGGTCAACGTGAAATGGCCAGGCCCATTACAAAAATCCAAGTCATGGACAATAAACAAGCCTAAATGGATAGTGCACGTTTTTGTGGTTTGTTGAGTCCCAGGATAAGTTGAAACAAGACAAAGTCCAATGATATAACGGATAAGGAAGTTTATCCCAAAAATTATGTAAAAGGATTTCTTCCTTTTCCAAAGACACTATTTCCTTATCCAACTCTTTAGATTAGGTTGTTACTCAAGTAGCACTTATCTAGGCTAGTTTTTTTCCTATCCAGATTATATTCTTTCCTATTAATTAGGACATATTTTTAAGGATATTAGGAGTCTAAAAGTTGTGCCCCTACCTCTATATAAAAGGCACAACACTCATTGTAATACACAATTAACTTTCGAGTTTTATGAGAGTTCGTATTATCTTTTGGTTTTAAACCGTCTTCGATTTATCTATTCTCTTTTGAGTTAAGTTGCATCGTATTTTTAAACTTATCATTCGATTGTTGGCTGATACATTGGTTATCTTCAGGGGTCTTGAGTGGCGCTCTTATAAGCAAATGTAGAAAATACATCAATCATGTAGATACCTGATAAAGATGCTTCCTTAAGCTTCTTCAAAGATTCAAGA
>JAOWBN010237708.1:0-12237 GCA_028565015.1 Pinguicula moranensis
GCTTGGTTTTTTCTTGAGCTCATTGTCAAATCCATGGCACTAGAGCAGACTCGGCTATTCTATCGCAATCTTCCCTCCGGTAATTTTTTTTAGAATATTTTTTTTCCCTTTTCTGAGAATTGCTTCAACGTTGTCTTCTGATTATCTGATAATTTTTGTTACCGTTCAAGATATAATAGTTTGTGGACTTAGGGGGTGTTTGCAAGTTCTTATACTTATGCAAAAGTAACTTTTCAAAAGTTCTTTTGAAAAAAAGAGCTTTTATGAAAAAGTTGAAAAGTGTTTGCAAAATATGCTTTAATACAGCAAAAGTAAAAAATATAGTGTTTGCATATTTTTATTTCAAAAGCTACTTTTCTTAACTTATAAATATAAAATAACAAAAATATCCTTGAATTAAGGTTTTTTAGGAATATTGAATTATTTATGAGGTTAGGTATGTCTTATATTTAAAATTTTAAACAATTACAAAATTGTCAAAAGCACTCCAAAAGCTAACCTAGAGATGCTTATGACTTTTTTTTTTTTACTTCTCCACCGCCAAAAATCAAACGTCAAAAGCCAAAATTGCAAACACTTCAAATAGATTTTTTTACCGCCAAAAGATGATTTTCGGTGGAACTTGTAAACATCCCTTATTATGATTGATGCTTCTATTTGACAAAAGAAATAATTAATAATGTTCTGTTGGCCATGAAATTCTATGTCATGAAGTTCTTCACTCGACGTATGATTAATTGACTAGAGGGGGATCATTATCTTGGTTAGTATAGTGAGCAAATTTTCTTAAACTTCTCATGGAGCATGTTCTATTAGTTTTTAAATGATAGGCACATTATTAATGGGCATTATGTCTTGGAGGAGATATAATGAAGCACATCGAGGATTACTTTATACAAAATTGCATGAAATTTTTAATTGACTTGTAGATAAGTCAAACCAAACTAAATCAAATCAAACCAAACCTATCTAGTAAATCTCGTCGCAAAGTCTGTGGAGGGTGGGATGTCCGTAGTCGTATCCCTACCTCAAAAGAGACAAGGAGACTGTTTTCGTGGTTTTAATTGACTTGTAGATATGTGCTATAAAGCATAATAACCGCATCCTTTTGGCTCACACATCCCTCATATTGGATTCACACCCAGAGATTGTAGTCCTTCATGCTCACTCTTAAAAATTTGCTAATCCTTCATGCGCACTCTTAAGAATTTGCTAAGCAGCAAGATGCAAGTAAGAAGGATGGTGAATGCTTTTTACAGGATGTGTTATTACCTATTTATTGCCAATCCTATACAACGGAGTAATTATTACATAGCGAGGTTCTTAGTGCAAGGCCAAAACACCTTTTTCGAAACAGCAATTGGATTATTCAGTTAACCTAAGGATCCGGGTCTATTTGATTATGACTTGTATGAATGCATAAGTTTGATTCTTCCATTGTGGTAGACTTATTGCCAAGAATTAGGTTTGGCTTCATTTGGGGTTTTCTTATGTAAATACAAGAGTTCCAAATCCTTAGTATTTCATTTTCATTTTGCCATGTGTGCTAATGTGATTCTGACAGTGAGATAGCAATGGAGATTATTCCACCATTTCATTTTCCACATGATAATCAGGTGCTAAATCCAATTTAGTTGCCTAAATATTCTGGGAAGTAAATTTATTTAGTCTTTTGCCACCATTCCTGTACCTTATCTGCACCTCATAAATTGGCTTATACAGGATCCTGTACCTTGAAATGTTATTACACGGTTTCACTAGTTGTAATGCCATGTCAATGCTATCATGAGGACTTCGTATATGTGCATATGTCATAATCGGGGAAATGATTGTAGAGTTAAAGGTGTGCTTTTGTACAGCAGCCACCACCAAAAAGATATTAAACGGCCCTTCTTCCATTCACCTTAGCTTCTAAATAAAGGCCTAGAGCTGTTTTCATGTTTGAATCTCGTCCTTATCTATTAATGAAAAAAACCCATGTGCTTGCATGGCATGGTGTGTTCTTGAGTAATGGAACATTAAATGACTATTTAAATGCCAGTTTAAGCTTTCAAATGAGAGAAATATTTCAGACTCGTTTACATTTTTTCTTTTTTTTAAATTTCTTTAATGACATTCTTAGGGTGAATGTCATACTGCATACAAGTACTATAGGGCCCTCCGCCCGCATAATGAAAAGCAAAAGTGGAAAACTCTGTAACCCTAGGTGATATGCGGGGAGAATGTTCATTCCTTTGTATCCTTATGACTTTTAGATCCTGCAATGGAAATTGAGTAGCAAGATCCGTCAAAAAGAAACTCTGGTTAAACGATTCCTCTCCGGGCAAGTGGGTTAGGTCTCTACACGATTCCCGTTTCGTGCCCCTCTTGGCTATAATGTCCAGTCTGCTCTGGTGAGTAGGTCGCGCTATCTGCATCGTAAATAAGGCAATCCCCATTTTTCCATTCGCAACCGACCTTCGTTCAATTTTGACATTTGATGATTCTGCGTGAGTCTTTGATTCATCCCTGCTGCTCCCTGTTTTGCTAGCTCATCTGCGATGCTATTGCCCTCTCTGTATTGGTGCAACACTCTTTTTCTGCATTGTTCCTCACGTCCTACATGCTGATTATGTACCTAAAATTTTGTATACCTTTGCTGCCTCTCTTGAAGGGGGTTCCATCAATCTGTAGCCATTAGTGTTTTTCTTCTGCAGATTAAGAATTTTAATTGGCTCCTGATTTCAGGTGACAACAAAAGATGATACATAGAGTGACTTATATTTTAATTACCCTAATGACACTCCAGAGCCGTTTGGACTCGCATACCTTGTCAGCTTTGCTTGTGCAATAATCTGGAAATATTCTGTATAATAAATATTCTCGCTTTCAATAGCACTTGCTTTAAGTCAGTTTGGCGCCATGTTCTCCAACACTAAATCTTCTCACTTGATTTTTCTTTTTCACTTGTGTTGTTAGGGGAAGACGTTCCTCCGATGCAGTTGAAAGAAGGTGTCTTTAGATGCATAATGCAATTGTATGACTGCCTGTTAACAGAAGTTCATGAGAGATGCAAAAGAGGTCTAGGGTTGGCCAAATTTCTCAATAGTACTTTGGCTTTCTTCTGTTACGATCTTCTGTCTACAGTAGAGCCCCGCCAAGTTTTTGAACTGGTACTCCTGCTACTTTATATTCTTGCTGCATATGCAGGACTTTTTCCATTTTGCTATTATACCGTATCTGAGTAAATATTTCCAAATAATTTTATCAATGCCCAAAGTTCAACAACTATAAGCTGCAACATTTCTCATATAAACTACTGCTTGCCCTACCTATTGGTGACCTTTGCTATACTTTTATTATAAGCTTCTTTCGTAAGTTTCCAGTTGGCTGATCTCCATGGTTCTCAAAGTTAAATAAAGGCTCCTTGGTGAGCAATAAATATTGTTTTCGTCATTTTTGCTGAAATCTTATTTTGGAATCTACTAAAATTACGACAATTTTTTTGAAAAGATATATCTGAGTGTTGGTTTTATAATATAAATATCAGTTTCCATGCATAGAAAATTAAATGAGTTAGACAGGGAGAGTAGAAATTCCACAATTATTTAGCTTAATTCCTCAACAGTTTTATGTGCTACCTCACAAGTCAACATTTTCATTATTCTATAACTTCTATTTCTCACTTTTTAGTTATTTTTTTCCTCTCTTTCTATAGATATCCTAGAAAGTTTAGGGCAAAATCATAAAAATGTATTTCACAGAAAAACCCTTAGATAGTTGAACATAAGCCCTTAGACTTACAAGTATCAATACTCTCCCTTAAGATGGGAAAATGATGTCCACTAAGCCCATCTTGTCATATAGTTTAACTAAGTCTAGTGAACTAAGACCCTTAGTGAGACTGTGAACAACTTGCTCCTTGGTGGCCACATCTCTTAGCTCCAGTAGCCTACTATTAAGCTTCTCCTTAATGAAGAACGTTATGTCATGCTCCACAGGGTTGTTTGCAATACTGATTGATGACTTGTTATTGCACCACAACTTCATTTGGACCTCTTCGTCCATCTTAAGCTCACTAACATGGATCTCCTGAAGAGTAAGCAACCACCGGTATAAATCACAGTAGCCCTCAATGTTCAAGTGTTCGTTCTTCCTAGTACATTTTTCAGATATCCCAAAATCTGGTACACTGTATCCTGGTGACCCTTCCTAGGACATGCATGTATCGGCTCACCACACTCGCAACAAAGGATATATCTGGATGGGTATAGCTTAAATATATCAGCTGGCGCACCAATTTCTTGTATCTATCCCTGTCA
Source organism: Pinguicula moranensis (assembly GCA_028565015.1). NCBI lineage: Eukaryota > Viridiplantae > Streptophyta > Magnoliopsida > Lamiales > Lentibulariaceae > Pinguicula > Pinguicula moranensis. The sequence continues at coordinate 4,302 of JAOWBN010237708.1, forward strand.
ACCTGCTCACTAGCATAGACTTTTGATCAATAGGCACACTAGCAAGCTTGTACCCTAGCCTACCTGTCTCCTCGAATAAGTTTAGAACAAAATTCCTTGGGGAAAAAACAATCCTCTTTGGCCCACAAGTTACCTCAATCCTGAGGAAATATTTCAGGTGCCCCGAGTCTTCTCCCTCGAAATCCTTGCCTAGTCTCACTTTGAGCCTCGCGATCTCATCCTCATCATCACCAGAGATCATATCATCCATATACACTACAAGAGTAGAATTTAGATAAAAGAAATTGTATTTTGAATTCTGAAAGTACATGAGTTTGTATAGGCCGGTACAAGGGCAATTTTGAAAATAAATAAAACTATAAAGATTTTTCTTGAATATGAGTTTAGGAACATCTTCCAATACTCCCCAAGTTAGGGCGAAGATGTCAACGAGCCCAATGACTTGGTGAACATATCAATTGTCTTTGGGGAGATGACTTGGTGAATATCAATCTCAATGTGATGAAGAACAGAGTCGCAGGACAACATAATATTAGACTTGTTATCACAGAACAGAGTGGAAGAGTCTGTGACTGGGTATTCCCAACTCCTGAAGAAGGAACGAAGCCATAATATTTCACTTCTCTTGTACCATATCTCGGTACTCGGCTTCACAAGATCGGGAGACAATTGTTGGTTTCTTGCTTTTCCATTATACTAGGTGATTCTTACGAAAGGTACACAAACCTGAAGTAGAGCGATGATCACTTTTTGATCCTACATAGTCAACATCTGTAAAGTAGGATAGTCCAGCCTGAGCTTCTTATTCAAGAAGAGGCCGAGACTAGGAAATGTTTTTAGATACCGGAGAATATGATAAATTGCATCAAAATGTGTTGTCCTTGGTGAGTGCATGAACTGACTGACAACACTAACTGCAAAAGTGATATCCAGTATTGTGTTTGTCAGATAGATATGGTGGCCCACAAGTTGCTGATTCACAGATGAATCTAGAAATAACTCTCATATTTGCAGACAACTTCTGATTTGGATCCATATGAGAGAAGGCAGGCCTACACCCAAGCATTGCAGTGTTGTAAAGGAGGTCAAGCATGTTCTTTCGCTGAGACAAGGAAATACCTCGGCGAGACTTGACCACCTCAATGAAAGGACTTGAGGGAGCCCAAATCCTTCACATCGAAAGTCACCCCAAGATGATGTTTTACTTGATCAATACCTTGTGTTTCATTTTCTATAATAATAATATCATCCACATAAACTGAGATAATGACATTGACCTCGAGAATTACGGCTAGTGAAGGAAGTATGATCAGAATGACGTCGAGGGAAGCCCAATGTGAGTACCACAACGCTAAATTGACCTTACCAAGCACGAGGAGACTGATTCAATCCGTAGATAGACTTTCGAAGATGGCATACTTTCCTTGAATACTTCCATCAGCTCGAAATTCGGGCGGTGAATCTATGTAGATAGTTTCAGATAGGTTCCCATTCAGAAATGCATTCTTGACATCAAGCTGATACAAGGGCCATGAATAAGAGATAGCAAGCGAGACAAGAAGTCTGACAGTAGTGAGCTTAGCCACAGGTGTAAAAGTCGCCCCAAAATCCTTATCGGAAACCTGAGTGAACCTTTTAGCCGTAAGGCGAGCTTTATACCTGCCAATAGTATCATCTACCAAATATTTCACATTGAGCACCCATTTGCAGCCTACAATCCATTTCCCAAGGGGTAGGGCCACAAGTTCCCATGTCTGATTGTGCTGAAAAACATCCATTTCAGCTTTCATAGTAGCTACCCATTGAGGATTCTGGAGTGCTTCATGGACAAACTGGGGTATAGAGACCGAGTCACTTCCACTTATGAAAGAGTAATGGGATTACAAACCCTGGTAAGATATATACTTTAAATAGGGTGGTCAGTACATATTGGAATATGGGCCTGAGCCCATGTTCTAGATTATTCTAAATTTTTAGTTATTTCCAGTTTTACTTTTGTATTAGTCTATTTAAACCTATGTACTTTTATAATATCAATACAATTCATTTTATCGAAATTTTATTTGGTATCAGAACCAACCCTAGACACACACAAAAACCCATCGTCCCCTTCTTTTAGATATGCGGCCATTGTTCGTCGATTAGCCAATCTGCCTGCCAGTTTGAGTTTGTTGTCTCTCCAATGATGAAGTGAGAGCCGTATTTTTCTTTGCTCTGTGTCTTTGGAAGACCTGTTTGGTCTCCATCTCGTATTGGGAATATCTATTTGATCTCCATTATCTTCCACGCCGTGTTATTTAGAGCAAAGTGTGTTTCGTGTCTATTGTAAGTTTTTCTCTACCTTTGTTCTCGTGATCAATCTATTTGTGTGCCATCATCGTGGCTCATCGGAAAGATACTTTGATGGCGAAGCCCACCAAATCTCATGTAGATTTATCTCTTGCACACACATGACGGTGCAACGTGTGACGAGTGTTCTATTGAACGGGAATAGTGTTTTCCTTTGTACTTTTTCATACCTGAAACGAAGATCTCCACTCCAGGATTTGTGAGGGTATACTGTTAATCAGAAAGGTGGCTATCAGACTTGCTTGTTCCCACAAGTAATTCGGGACATTCATTGTAATCATCATGCTCCTAACGACCTTATGAGTATGATTCTTTCTTTCTTTCTTTTACCCCATTCTATTCTGGTATGTATGAACAAGTGATCTGGTGTTGAATCCTCTGTGATGACAGATACTACGCAAATGCCTTGTTGGTGTACTTTGTTCCATTATCAGACCGCAAAGCTTTCACCACTGCTCCATATTGAGTCTGAATTCCCTTGTGAAAATCTCTAAAGCAGGAAAACACATCATTTTGTTCTTCATAAGATAAAGCCAAGTAACACGAGAACAATAATAAATAAAAGATACATAATAACGAAATTCTTTGAATATTGTTGTGGGACAATGCCCCCATACATCAGAATGGGTTAAACCAAAGACACTAGAACTCCTACTACCAGAGTTAACATAAGAGCTCATGGTTTGCTAGCCCAATTCATATGCATCACAAAGCAGATCATCTTTATAACTTCTACAAATAAACGGGGACAATCGACTCAAAAACGAGAAAGATGGATGACCCAAACGCTTATTGTAAAGTAATACTAAGTCCTTCACATTTCTCTTGTCTTTTCCAGATCTCTCCACTATGAACGAGATGACTGAGTTCATTCTCTTTCGATCCATGTACTACAAGCCACTACGCCTTGTTCCAATCCCAAGAATCATGTCCGTCGTTTTCTCTCGGAAGATCACATTGGGAATGTCAAACAAAACAGTACAATTTTGTTGGTAAATAAGGACATTTATAGATAGGAGATTTATTGGAAAAGAAGTAGCATGCAAAACTTTGGACAAAGTTAAAGTATTAGTACATTGCACTGCACCTTTACTAACCACTGGCTAATCCGTACCATCAGTTGTCTTTATACTTAATGGATGCAATAGGCGAGTATAGGAATTAAACTCCCTAGCAGTACCCGTCACATATTTAGAAGCCCCTGAGTCGATGATCCATTTTGATGATCCAGCAGTTGGAAAGGATGCAGAGCAAGTGAATCATGCGTACCCGTGGAAAAGGAGGCTAGAGCAACATTACCACAGAACAAAAATGAGTGTATCATCTCCGACCCCTGCAGCTTTCAACTTCTTCTGGAGCATCTCTAAGTATGCTCGATCCTGCTCTGAAAGGATAGAATTCGCCACAGACTCCTCATCCTCATCCACCATTAGATTGGTTCGATATACTCCTCGTCCGCCACCTCTCCTTCCTCCACGACCATGACCCCTACCTCCAAAATGTCCTATTCTACCCAAATCTCTCCCTAGGTAGCTTAGGACAAAACTGTATCAAGTGGCCTATCCATCCACAGTGGAAGCAACTGCGAATCTCTCCACGTGCACCTATCAAACTTGAACCTGCAACGATTAGAGCTTTCGTACCCAACACTACACTCGGCTCAGGGTGTAGCTTCAGCTGACTCTCCTCTTGTATTATAGCAGCAATGGCCTCATCTAGTGACTGGATCGTGTCCTGAGATAGGAGGACTGATTTCCTCAGGCCAAAGACTGGGTTTGGACCCTTCAAGAACTTCATGGTCCTCCCTTGTTCAAATGTCTTTCACATCTTGCACTCTGGATTACTATACCTCGGTATAGTCAAGAGTGATCCATCTATGCCTACAGTCGCCCCAGACAGATGGTGCATCAATTTCTAATCAATTTGGAATACTTTCATCTAGTTTTCAGTCCCATAGTAGCTCTTCTTCAGTTTAACCCAGATGTCACTCACCAATCTAATATCATCCACGGAAGAAACAACAATCAGAGTCATTGAGTTCAGCACCTAGATAAACTGCTGAGCACGTGTGGCCTTCCAATTATCAATCTGAGTATTATCACTCCCTGACTCACCTCTCATCAGAAATCCCCCTGGTTGCTTTCCAATTAAAATGGTCTCAATCCAACGTGACTAGCTAAAGTATGTAGTTGATCCATCAAGGTTCAGATCTACAGATAGAAGCTCTAGCTTGACTTGTACCGTGGCAACAATAGGGACACTGGTCATGGACGAGGTACTCATCCCCTGTAGGATCCCGACTAAGGCCTTCGACACCTTTGGATCGAGTTGCCCCAGGATCTCCAATCCTATACATTATACCCACCACATTTTCATCTTTTCCTGTCATCGCCTACACAATTCCAAAAACAACACAATCACAATCCACACTCCAACACATCCATGCTCAATTGCATTCTCCAATTTTAGGTGAACATCATTATCATCATTGCAATCCAACAATTCTCAACCAACAATAGACACAAATACATCATCAAATCCACCAAACAAACCTTTCACAAATCCACCCTCAAATAAACCACAAAAAACCCTCCAAAAAATGCACGGGTTCAACAAAGCTTCCTGCTGGTTTTTGTTTGTTTTTTCCGCAGGGGTGTCACTGTTGGACACGACGTGCGGGCTACCAGCTAGTAATGAACCAGAGGGCTTTACAGTTCAACTGGTTGCTGGCGCACGGGAAGGGCTTTGACGCACAGGGAAGGGCGTTGGTGCAGGGGCTCACAGGCGCGTTCATGGCGGTCACCGGCTTGAGTTCACGCCGGCGGGTGTATGGCGGCACATGATTTCCGGCAGCTAGGGTTTGGGTGGTGGGGTGGTTTGATACCAACTAGAAAGTTTAGGGCAAAATCGTAAAAAAATGTTTTTCACAAAAAACCCTTAGGTATATATATGTGCTTATGTGACATATTGCACATAAACCCCTAGACTTACAAATACCAACAGATATTCTCTGTTGTCCTTTCACAATCTTCAGCTCGTTGCATGGGATCATTAAATTGGACTGACTTGAACTCGTGCAACTGTCTTATAGGTGTCTTTGTACCTTGATAAGTTCTCTGGGGTTTGTCAATCTCCACTGCACGACTGCAAACTTACATTCTTGCAGATTTTATGCGATCATGATCTTTTTGTTGAAATGCCTGGAAGAGATCCTTCAGACAGGTATATCTTGAACTTTCGATTGTGTTACATAACGATGCATCTTCTTTGAGTGCTTGTGTCATTGTTCTGTCATTTAGCATCACTTAGTGTATCCTAACTTCTATAAGGGAATAATTACCTGGATAAGGTCTCCATCTTGGTGAGAGATTCCTGGATTTCTCTAGGCCTTTTCAATGGATTACTTTAAGTGTCAAGGAACTCCAGTTTTAAGATATTAAGCTCTGAAATTGATCTAATCGTGTTTTAGTGTTTATAATGGTGAAATTTTATAAAATGCCATAGCTGCTGGATCAAGTTGATGCTAGATTCTTCAACTCTTTTCACATGATTAATCCTCCAATCACGGAACAAAACTGTCAGTCATGATCTGTCTCAAGGACATTATGAGCTACAGGTAAACTTGTTGATAGAAAATAGGGATCCTATATTAGAAAACGAAACAGGAATTGAAGTAGGCAAAAGATTATTATGTCCATGGTGATGAAAACCAGACAGAATTGTGGCGAGAATTTATTATCCAACCTTCTACCTGAGGATAGGAACATTTCTTTCTTGTAAGAGAAAAGTCAATATGCAAAAAAGGAAAACTACCTGACAATAGTTTATTTTATAGGCAAATACCATGATTCAAACACTTGATCTCTCCAATACACTTCACACTCTCACACCATTACGACCATGAGGCCAAGTATACCCCAGAACCTCCTGACTGTAGTAATCGTTTCTTGGTGGAAAGATGGATTACTTACTAAATCCTATATCGTAAAGCACTCATGTTGAGCAATTTCTAATATTCCCATTACTTTGTATTGGCTCTTAGTTGCTAACTAGCTATGCCCCTAGAATAAAGTTGCAATCAAATCACTCTTGATTTATTGTTATAAGCATGTTAAATATGTTCAGCATTTCCACAAAAGTTTTGAATTGCTCTGAGTTGTTGTGTGTTTTGAACCTGAAATTGAATGTGGGTGATGGTAAAAAGATAGAAATTGGTTTCGATTGAGAAGACATGCACTGGCCTTCTTGGACTCTGAGGGAGCTCAAAACTTTCTGAAGAATGAATTCTTCTCTGAAAATACTTATTTCCTGCTTTTTTATTACCAAATTTCTTTAAATAAGTACAACCAAGAATCATTTCCACTAATGAGAAATCATGGACTCCCTAAAAGCTCTCTCAATCTTGCAATAAGAATATTAAAAAGGACGATTCAAAATGAAATCTAAAAGAACTAAATTAATAATAGAATTCTTCACAGAAATACCGTCCGACTGATTATCCTTCCTCTTCTCAAACACCTGACAGTTTTCCATCCCATAACAGATTGAGTACCGAGTGATGGAGAAAGATTTTTGTGTTTGGAGCGATTTAGAAGAGAACAGACTGTTTTGGTGCTCAAAACCTTTTTTTCTTTATAATATTGATGCATTAAAAAAAGTGAAGCCCTCGTTTAAGGATGAGGAAACCCTTACAACCATGTTACAGGGGAAGACATCCCCTTCCCCTGTAACCTCCACCCTCGTAATTAGGGCCTAGTCTATTCGGAGGTTCGGAAGACCCCATTTATCTAGGCACATTTGCCCTCTAACATTCCTTGGCAGCTGCTGTAGATCCCATATGGTATAGTTTTGGCCTGCTGATCCTGCTTTTGCCATGCAGTCAGCAATAATGTTACCTTCTCTCAGCTGATGCTGTGTCTGAATCCTAAGTCCTTCCTGCATTTGCCCTCAAAACCTTTGAACAAAGAATTTTCTTTGTTACAATTCCTCGCTTCCTTGTTTCATTGATTCCGTTCCTTCTATGATGGTTTTATTCTCTCCATAAAATCTCTCTCCCAAAACTTGACTATTTGGCATAATTCAATCAGAACGAGGAAACTTGAGCTTAAAAGAAATTAACACTAGAATTATCCAGTGAAGGAACGCCTAGCAGATCTTCAGCAAGATTGTTTGAAGGAAGGTATTGGACTATGGGCTTGAGCCCATACTCTAGAGAGTTCTTTAGTTTAGGTTACTCCTAATTTATTTTCCAATTTTACCCTTGTAGTAGTCTATATAAACATGTGTACTCTATAGTTTCTATATACAATAACGATAAAGAGTTTTTCCTTACTCGATTCTATTTGGTATCAGAGCAAGGTTAACCCTAATTTTTTCGCCGCACTATTCACTGCGCCGCACTGTTCATCATTACTGTTCATCGTACGACGCACTGTTCATCATTACTGTTCATCGCACTATTCATCATTATTGTCGCTGTTTTGTTGCTGCCCGGAGTTCCGCAGCCCTTTTTTTGGCTGCAATATTTGACCATGTTTTCTCTCCAATGCTGAAGTGAGAGTTGTGGTCTATTTTCTTATGTCTCTGG
>JAOWBN010237719.1:0-12237 GCA_028565015.1 Pinguicula moranensis
CATTATCCCATCGCAGTCATGCTACCAAACGGACCCAATGTGTGTTGTGTATTGCAATTGCAAAGTTTTTTTTAATAAACTAAACTGTCACAACACGTAAGAAAAGAAAATAAGAAAAAAGCTTCTTTTATAAAAAAAATGAAAAAAACGAGTTTTATGCAATTTCCATGCCAACTCACATATTATAAAAAAAATGAAAAAAATGAAAAATAATACGATTTAAATGGGACTTGCCTGTATCCACCCGGATCAAAATTGACTTTGCAATTGCACGTCCATTTTACTAAACGGTTTAGCTCAGACCACCTGTTTTGCAGTCGTAAATCACCTAAACTACCCATTTTTAAATGGGCGGGACGAAACAAGTCTGGACCGGGCTAAACTGGTTTGGGCCCGTTTAGCCCGGATCGGATGCCTCTCTCTACACTCAAGGATGTTTTGTGTATATGCTGGTTAGATGGGAGGGTTCAGCTGCAGATGATCGTGTCCTACGCAACGCACTCACCCGAGTAAATGGCTTGAGGGTCCAAAATGGTGAGTGTGACCAGTTTTTTCTTAAATATATGGCCTTTACATGTACCTATAGTGCATACTTGTTTTGACTTGCAAAAACTTATTACCTGTGCAATAGTGGATATACTAATGGCCAGATCTTCCTAACTCCGTACAAGCAGACGGGATACCATCTACAAGAATGGGGTGCTTCAAATCGAAGAACAAAGAATTACAAAGAAATTTCCAACCTATGCCATGTCTACACACAATGCTATAGAGAGGGCATTCGGTATTTTGAAGAAACGATTTGATGTGCGACGGAGCCCAACATATTATCACATTGACACGTAATGTGATATCATACTAGCTTGTGGGTTGTTGCACAACTTTGTCATCAACGTCACACCGTTGGATCCTTAATAAGATCCTGGATCGAACCCAGATACTGGACCAGATGAGCCTAATCTGGTGATGGATGGCATAGATGATCACATTCAATTAGTGAATCCTTTGCCCGGATGGAATGAGTTCAGGGATAAATTAGCTATGGCCATTTGGAATGAGTTTAGGACACATTTACTTTTTCATTGTTGTTTAATCACATGTGTTCAAGATCACGTCTTCATTGGTGATCTTTTTCATTGTTGTGGGATGGAACCTCCATTGATTGTACGTTGTTTTTATGTTGTTTGTGACCACTAAACACTGGGTACCTCAGTTTAGTTTATTGTTTTTTTATGTTGTGTGGACGATTATGTTTAATATTTGGTGCTTCTGTTTATTTGATTGTTGAATGATTATGTTGGTTTTGTTTCAGAACGTTGCAGATTGTTGAATATTGGATTTGTTGCAGATTGTTGAATATTGGATTTGTTGCAGCTTGTTGAATGATTATGTTGGTTTTGTTGTAGATTGTTTTCATATTGGTTTTGTTGCGCAAGCTACTTAATGATTATGTTGGTTTTGTTGTGCAGGCTACTTAGCATGGATTCTCTGAGCACACTTGATGATATGGAAGAGATAACATCGGACAAGTTTGATAACACAACTTTAATAACCACATTTGCTACAGTTGCCCCGTATAAACGGGCAGGAGCAACCAATGATAGGAGAAAAATAAAATTTGAGCATGAGCCCACCAACAACAAGAAGTTGTATCTTAATCCAGACGAGGAAAAGGCGCTTCTAAGTGCCTTGAAGGAATTAGCACTTGAAGGTTGGAAAGCCGATCATTGCTGGAAAAGAGGTTATCACAACAAGGTATCTAAGAAGGTGAGAGCTTCGGTACAAGGTAGCAAAGTGACAGCCAAGAACGTTGAGAATAAGCTTCACAATTGGTGTAAGCAATATCGTTTGCTTAATGAATCTATGAAGTTAAGTGGAGTTGCTACAGACCAAGTGTCTCATTCAATCGTCGTTGACTCGGATGATATGTGGACCAAGTTTGAGAATGCAAAAGTCGTTTGTCTTTGCGTTTTACTATATTGTAATGAGATTCAGTTATTTTAATTCATGTTGACACAATTCGTTTGCGTTATACTACATTGTGCAGGTGAACAACTAGTATATTGCATTGACAGGGAAGTGCTTCCCTTACTATAAATTGTGGTGCGAGCTTTTTGGTCAACACTGTGTTACAGGTTCAGGTGCAAGGTACCATGGAATAGCCCAGCTGGATGACGAAGAATCCCCTACAAAGTTGGAGAAAATCATAGATGAATTTAATTCAGAAGAAGTTGAGGAGTCGGATCCGAAGATAACTCCAGAAAGGCACTCTGAAAACATGCCCTCATGTGTGGATAGTTCATCTAGCGTTAGCCGTCAAAAGCGTAAGAGATCAAACCCACACAGTCAAGATAGCCTTGCCTCTAGACCAGGAACCACGCTTTCCAAAATTGATGCAGTTTGTAGTAAAGCAGAATTGTTGTTCTAAAAAAATGCATAAACTGAGGGTGATGTTGATATGGACAAGACTACTAGGTTGCTTTCACATTTGCAGGTACATGAAGATCTAAAGTCTGCCAACAGAATATGCCTAATTGATCACCTTCTGAAAAACTTTTACAGTACTGCTATTGGAACAGTATGGATGATGTAGGTCGCACCGAATATGTTTAGTTATTTTGTGAAGGGAAGATAAGATGAAATGTCCTCATGTTATGTATTTTTGGCAAACACGAACCTGAAAGGATGATTATGTTGGTTTCCTGTTTTTCAGATTGTTATGGATATTGTTATGTTGGTGTTATGAACATTCCAGTTTTATTAATTGACCCTTGTGTTGGTGTTATGAACACTGCAGATTGTTAGTTGAATGGCTAGTCTTTCTCACCTACGAGGATGAGAACAAAGCTTCATTTCCGATAAAAACATCCTTGTGCTTTCTCATGATGAGTACATCTCTCACTTTTTGCTCTAATCATGAGTACTTGGGTATTGTATATAGTTGAATTATGTACATTAATGAATTGAGATGAATGAATGAATTGTGTTATCTGCCTATGAGCTATGAATGTAACCTGGAATGCAAACCACAAGTTATATGCACAATCTATTGAAGCATAAATAACACAATAAGCACAATCTATGGATGCATAAATCTGCAAACTTTGTACACCATACTACTAAACACTCCAGTGCAATAGGTTCCATTAGACAGAAGGTCCAACCGAACAGGATCCTACTTCTCAAAACAAATTCACAAAAAATATGACAAAACCCCATTTGCACCAAAGTTGCAGCAGAAAGATCTAACATGTTTAGGTACAAAAATTGACGATTATGCTAAAATATTAACAGAACTAGGTTAGGTAATCGGAGATCTAGTCATGGTGCTGCTCACATCCGTGATGCACAAGGGGTTTTCTTCAATGACGACATGCGCGGTGACAAATAGCATCTCGTCCTCAATGAGACCTTCATCGACGACGGGGGGATCGTCATCAATGACAATTGGGTCCTCCGCGAAGTCCCCCGCTCCAGGCTCACTCTTGACGGGAGGAGCGAAGGCCGGTGCTCATGTCCTGCGTGGTGGCGGGTAACGTTGGCCATGCATGTACACACGGGCGTACGTGCGAAGCGAAAAGCGGGTCAGGGGTTTGACGAGGCGAAACAATAGCCGTAGGGCAATTTGGCACTTGCGGGCTCCTAAGGCAAGCCTTAAAGGCACGCGCAGACATGTGCATAGTATATCTTGAGGTCGGCTTCACGAGTGGACGACGGGGAACCCATGGTGGAGAAGATTCCATGGCAAATTCGAGCGCGACAGGATGAAATCAGAGAAGAGGGATTAGGGTTTGGGGGTATTTAGGTTTATATACCCAAATATCGAGGGCGAATCGGTAAATGGACATGATTTTACCATTTTTCGGTGCAATCCGTTGTGCAAATAACATGATACCAAAAGATGATTTTAAATTTTGTATTATCCAAAATGTGCACTACCAAACAAAGGGCTAAATTTCTTATCCCTGAGATATTCTCGCATTATTCGCAAAACCGGATAAGTCTATTCTACGTACCAAACAGACCCTCATCGATCAAATGGGCTAAATCGCAACTATTCATATTTTGACTTTTTCTTGACTGCACCCGAAAGAGCGCGACATTTGAAAAGCGTTTTAATAAATTTTCGATTGAATTCTTGAAAGCTGTGCTACTTCCTTTTAGGGCTTCTCTTTTTACTTTTTATTATCTTTCTCATTTTTATTTAAAAAGTTTGAAAGTAGTTACAAAATTATTTAAAAAAATAAGTAATAAAGATCGTGACGAAAATCAGGATAGCTTCTTTTTAAATAATAATTTTAAAAAGCCTAAATGTCTCATTATAAATATTATATATAAAGAAATGAACTAAGAACAACATAATCAATATATTCTCTAACAAGTTAAGGTCTAAGTGATCAGATGCACGCAGTCTTACCCCTTGTAATTATACAAAAAAGTTATTTGTATTGCAACCCAATATACATTGCGTCTTGATTTTCAACAACTTTACTAATATATGCACTGCAATTTAATAGAGTCATTTTGATCAAGTCCATTATTAGCATAAAGCTAATTTTTTTTTGTCAATGATGGCTATTCTAACTCCATTTACAATTGACATGAAAAAAATGAACTAAAATTAAAAATTAAAAAAGTTTGTTGTAATCTAAATAACCTGCGAGAAAGGAAAAGATATTGAAATAGAGGAGCCTTCCTTCAGGGGAGATACCGGAAAGCACCTATTAAAGCTCTTGTCAAAAGTGTGTCTATCTTCTCTATATAGAGAGGTTTAGGATCGAGAGTTACAAAAGACATAAATCCTGAAATGGTCACAACAATACACATTTATATACAATTATGTGTATTTACAACACTCCCCATTGATTGACCGACTTTAAGAATACATACTTTTGTAATCTCCTTGAGTAAGGATCTTTTATGGTCCTCTCATTAAATTCTTCTGGATTCAAGAGTATGCCAAAGTTGTCTCGTTAAAACCTTACTTGGGAAAAATCTTGTGGGAAAAATTCAAAGCGAAGGAAAAAGAGCACAATTGCGCATTGTTTTCCCCCCTCAAAAGTATGTTTCAGACATCTTTGAGCGTCTCATACCAATACCAGATACAATTTGCTGAAATATAGTTTTAGGTAACAATTTCATAAATAAATCTTCTAAATTATCACTTGATCTGATCTATTTGATGTTGATTTCCCCATTGATCTGCAATTCATGTGTGTAAATGAACTTCGGGGATATATACTTTGTTCTGTCACTTTTGATGTATTCTCTGAGATTTTCCCTTATGTGGGTCAGAAAGATAGCATGCATCTGTATATCCAATTAATTGGGATTCTGTATCACGGTTATAAAATAATCTCAAATTCGGGGTGCCACTTGAAATAGCGTAGAATATGCTTGATACAATTCCAATATCTCCGAGTGGAAATAACACTATATCTTGCAAGGAGATTGACTGAAAAATCTATGTCTGTTTCGTGCAATTTGCAAGATACATTAGTGCACTTATGACACTGAAATATGGTACTTCATGACAAAATATCTCTTCATCGTATTGAATAGGACGTAATGGATCTTTCTTTGTGTCTAGTGACTATAGGATTCACGGCTCGATTTCTAAATTTTCGAACATTTTCGCATTCGAACCAAACGTGAAATCGAGCCAAAGATGTGCGTAATTCATATTCTAGATGAAGAGATTAGCAAGCGTACATCGAATTCGCCGGAAATCCAAAATACCCATGAGATTCGGAAAAAAACCGAAGGTCACGTGAATCACGAAGTTCCAGATGTAGTCTACCAAGAGCACTCCTTGGTGAACGAAATTGGGCTTCTAGACCCGATGATGATGATGAATTTCACGGCGGCGACCAGATGACTCGCCGGAGATTCTTGAGTTCGGTCGAGTTTTCTTGTCTTCGTTGAGAGGTTTTCGGAAATTCTCAATCTCTCTTCTCCTCATTCGACCGAGCAAAGACATCCACTTATCTCAAATGAGCTCAAAGCCCATTTAAGGTTTTACTCGAGCCCAATTGCAAAATAATTACTTGGGCTTAATCTCATTGAGCCCAATTACATTAAATTGCAATTGAATTGAGTTCAAGTCCTATCGAAATCCAATTTGCTCTCGATCGTGAAACCCGTCAATTATGTCCCTCATAATTAATTCTTAATATTTCAGTTCGCCAAATAGAGTGACCCAGTAGGATCCATATCTAAATCGATAATAAACTAATCTCATTAATTTATAAATTATAAGTTGCATCTAGCAATGCATTATGATCCGATCTAATATAGAAAATCGTGATCCTTTAATCTCATTTAGTATTAATTTTTTCGTCGCTTAATATCCAATAATTAATGTCAAGCAAAGGAATGTGTCATCCTTGACCATTAATTACTTTCTTGATCTTCAGTACATAATTGTTAGTATGTGACTATCCCATAATTACAAATGCATGCATAACAATTATTACTGCATCAATGGACCCAGTGATATTAATAATCTCATCCAAGATGAGATGGACAAAAGTATCATCTTGATATTCCATAACTTCCAGCATGAATTGTGCATATTCAGAAAACTTAACTTTATAACCCCTCGGTTAAAAGAGACGTTTGATAACCTCACATAACAAACATTTATCACCCAGAATTATGAATATCTCAGATAACTGAATTGATACTATATGACTTTGCTAATGACACAAACACAATCCATACAACAAGTCAATATAGGTCAAGTCCAACACTCATGTACCCCGTACACTCATATTTCTTGCGATTATATAGATATCTCGTATCAATGATCTGTGAAACATGATCATGCATTAATCCACATGCTAGTCCATATAGTCATCTAGTTGTTCCTTTGCTAATGACTTGAGTTTAGGGACTAATTTAGAGTCTTGATTAAATTATGGAGTTCCACAATTCGAGTACTCAACCCAAATTATCCATAATATATATAAAAAAAACTCAAGGAACAAAATGATATGCATCATTCAACATATATGAAACTAACAAGCGCATCATCAACTGATTGGTGCTCTAGGTCACTAACTAACACGTACCTCTCGTGTGAAGAGCAACATTACCAGGCGTATCTGGTATAGTGGGTGGACCATCTCCTACTCCTCCAAACCATCTTACTTAGCATCCACATTCATGTCTGTACGATAGCCTCTTGTCCACCACCTCGAGTTCTACCTCTCTTACCACCCCAACCACGGTTGCCTCCTCGTCCATCCAGAATCCCTACCTCTCCTCGGTCGAGGACATGAATCGATCAAATGTCCTATCTCGCTGCAGCTGAAGTAGCTACGACTCTCTCCCCAACTACGACTCTCCCTTTCGAAGTAAGCGCACTTGTAGCCAACATTGAAGTAGCCAAAGCTTTGGCACCCGAAACAACATTGGATTTAGAATGTAACTTCATCTGAGTCTTGTCTTGTACCATCGCAGCAATAGCATCATCAAGGGGTGTTATGGTAGGCTGAGAGAGAAGGATGGACCTTCTCTGGCCAAAGATCGTATTCAAGCCCAATAGGAACTTCATAATTCGTTTTGTTTCATCATTCTTTTCCCTCATGCAGGTTGGACCATTACAATACGAAGCAGGTGGGAAGTGATATAGTTCCTCCCACAGCTTGATAAGACAAGCAGCATAATCTTCAACTTTCTTAGCTTCCTGAGCCAAGTCATGAATCTCTTTTTCAATCTTGTTACACACGCATTTGATTTTCCTTCCCAGAGTAATTTTTCTTCAGTCGAGCCCACATATCACTTAGAAACTCCAAACCATCGACAAAGGAAGTAATGGTAGGGGTCAATGAATTTAGTAACCATACTTTTTCAGCTGAGAATTAATAGCTTTCCAGTCAAGAGTTTAAGCGGTAGCACTAACTTTCTCATTCCCTGTCAGATAACCTCCTAGTTTTCTGTCTACCAAGGTAGTGTTAATGCAACGAGACCAACTAAGATAATAAGACCGCCCATCCAATTTCAAATCAATAATCAGTAGGTCAAGCTTGACCTGAGTGGTAGATGCTACAGTTGGCGTAGTCGAAGAACTCATCCCCTGCATGAGCTACAGTGTCTCAGGACGCCAAGGCTTCCAACCATTTACCCATCGGGTCATCAATCTTTTCTCTCATGTCTCTCAAATATCACTCCACAACTATATCACAACAATCAACACAATCACCATTCACCACCACAACAATCAACGCCTCCACATCATGCCTATTTGGACATCCAAGTTTAGGCAATCCACATCAATCCACGCATAAATACTCTAACTTATCCACTGAAACATAAATACTCATCAAATGGTACAACATTAATGAAAATTGATTTGACGAATGCGATGGGCTACCATAACGAAAGATTCTATTTGTTTGTTTGTTTTTTCTCTGATGGCAGGGTGGCTAACGCGTGGACGCAACTACGAACAGCTCCTGTCGTGGCGCTTCTGACCATGGTGGACGCCGACCATGACGCTGAAGAATGCGCCAAAAAATCTCCCAGGAATGCCACATGCAACCTAAAATTGCACGATCAGGCTGTGAGAAACCGCCAAAAAAAGGCCAGGGTTAGCTTGGTTTGTGACAGCTGCAGCATGAGCACACTCTGGCGGTGCTGGCACGACGGAAGCGACGGAGGCCAAAATCTGGCGGGGTAGCAGGTTTGGGTGATTAGGGTTTTAGATTTCTTTATTTTTGGCAATGATACCAACTTGAAAATGGCGACTTCCTCTCATTAGAGTTTTGGTACATTATATATACTTCCATCTCTGCATAATATACACATGTATTTAAAGAGAATAAACAACTAAAATAATACGTAAATGGATTTAAAATATAATTGTCATTACTTGAATCAATTACATACGTCTTTAGGTCCTCTGTCCCAACACGATGGTATATCTCAGCGATTGCTCGCAGCCGATTTTGAGAATAAATCAATCCCTCATCCAACTTGGGAGCCAATGAACTTCAAAGACACTTAGCAACCAGCCTCATGTGCTGAAAACTATTTTTGAAGGCACGGTTGTGATGGAAATTGCAAGCAATATCCCAAACCATTCTAGTAATAACGCGATACTTTAATTCATTTACTTTCCACCAATCTAAAATGTCATTCAGAGTTCCAATCCACAGCTCTATTTGTGAGATACCTACTCAACTCAGGTTGACTGTCCAATTGAGCTTATTGGGCCACGAAAGCGGTATAGCCCTTCCACGCCACATGAGCTTTGGGATCCACCAAACTACTTTCAACATCAACTTTTCTATTAGAAAATTTACCGTATGAGGAATTGTACTCATCAAAAAGTGTTTCTACCATACCCCTAACCATAATTATAACTTTGTTACTCTTATCCTTCTTTATAGTAATTGAAAACCAATACCTGAACCAACCATACTTACACTTTGGTTCAAAAATAATAGCAACAATTAAGTATGTATTCATATTCAAGAACAATAGCAACAAATAAGTACCTATTCAAATTCAATAACAATAGCAACAAATAAATACCTATTCAAATTCAATAACAATAGCAACAAAAAAGAACAATAGCAACAAGTAAGAACAATAGCAACCAATAAGAACAATACCTATTTATCCTAAGCTTCGGGTCATCATCAATAAGTTTTTCCAATACTTATCATATTTATGCTGTATTTTCATGGTCATCACACCAAAGTTGGGGTCTTCGCTTAGAAAATATTCATTCAACTATGTCTTGATCTTAGCCAACTCCTGAAAAAATTGATGTGCAATTCAAGTTTTGGATGTAGAGAACCTCAAGGTTACTTCATAAAACAATTGTAAGAAAGCAAAGAGTTGCTTGATTCAGAGTCACATAATTGGTAGGAATCCTTCCTCTTTCCATCTCTAGCCAAAAACTAACTTGGTGTAAGTGGAATTCTACCTTATGGCGACATCCACTGTAGGTGACTCGTTAATGGCTGGAGAACATGATTCGTCTCCTAATGAGTCTCGGTGATGTTACATAATGGAAGAGAAAGAGGGTTGAAGAGCAACTAAATTTGATGCGTGTACCAAAAAGTAAGGGAACAAATCAACCAAAAATTAACTATCATATCGTGTCATGATCTCGACTGATTGTACATATGTAAAATTTGAAATGAATGATCGATGTTAAATCTGATTGATGAGTAATTTTCAACTACACTATGCACGGTGTCATGATCTCGACTTATTTTATATATGTGGAATATAGAGTAGTGTTTACAAGACTTCCATATCACAATTTCAATGTATTTATCATTTGGTTGGAAGAACTCCTGTGCAAGTTGAATATCCACATAATTGATTCATTTATATATATATATAGAGAGAGGACACAGATACAGTAAAGAACAAAAGAACTTCATGGGAAGAAACAACTAATGGCCTATTTTGCGCAACCTTCTTAAAATTATAATTGGCTTTTAAGCATTTTTTTTAAAAAAAAGAGTGTTTTGCGCAATCAACCTTCTACTACTTGTTCTTATTTTAAGAAGGTAAACCTTCTAAAAAATAAGCATCTCCTGACATGCTTTTTTTTTCCTTTTAAAAAAAAGCACCTCAATTCCGACACTTTGACGGGCCTCCGGCGATTGCCGATGGCGGCGGCGGGGGATCCGGCACGGCGGTTCCGAAAAATTTCGGATCCTCCGAGGCACCTCTATTCTAAAATTAATTATCGTTTAAGTACTTGCGCAAAACACCACCCTTCTTAAATGTAAGAAGAAGTAGTAGAAAAATTAGAAGAATGCTTGTGCAAAACAGAACCTTAATTTCTAGACATTCACCTATAAAAAAAAATTATTTAAAAAATAATAATAATTTCATATTCGCCTATAAGAGTGAGAGGATTGTGGGTTCGACTCCCACCAGACGCAGACGTTAGGGCCAGACTCCAATTTTATGATAGGGCTTGCCCAGTCAGCCGTTTGCCTGGCGCATCGGGAGAGTCGGCTCGGCGTTGACCCTGTGAACTAGTCGACAAATAGTTGGATACCACATATTAACCAAAAAAATAATTTCATATTCGCCCAATCCCAAAGCCCAATAACCAAAAGTCACTTGGCCCCCGAAGCGGCCCTTCGGCTGGACTTCTTCAAAATTTTGCTTGGAATATGACAAAATCTCATTATAATGAAAACAAATCAACGAAAATAAGTTCCATAAATATTAAAAAGATGAAAAATATTACACAAGAAGCTAGGAAAACTAGACACTAGAAACACTAAAATAAATAAAATTATTAGCAGTTCATACATTTCTTAGACGAAAGTGGGGCAAATATAAAGTATCAGCACAACTTTCAATTTTGAGTGTGGGAAATGAAGACGATTTGGCATTGTATGTTTTTTTTTGATCAATTGGTTGAATCAGCGACCACTTGGTGGGCCATTATTGTTGATCAACCAACTCACTTTAGGTATCCGACAGGCCCAATTAGGCCCATCGACTAATCCAAGTATCCTTTCAGTGTTCCCAGCAGGATTCGAACCCCAGACCTCTTGGCAAGCCAAGAGTTTGGAGCACATAGCCACCGCTGAGCTGTGTTGTCTGGATGATTTGGCATTGTATGGTGTAGCCGATTTGTAAGGCCAATAATCATCCTCGATTTAGAGAGCATGACAATTCGTACAATTATTTGAAACTACTAGAGCAAATTCAACAGATCGGAAAATAGGGCTCGCATCGTAATCGGTGTAAGTATTGTGAGCGCTATGTATTACATCTTGAAGATTAGTCAGGCTGACTACTTGGATAACACATGGCTTGGGCCGATTGTCCACGGGAAACAACTATAAGACACTTTCTTAATTGACTAGATCATTCATTCATGAATATATTTTCGATTGTTTATATTTTCGCTTGTTTATATATAATCATGTGAATTTTTATATAATTTTAGAGTATTCTTATTTGTAACATTATAGTCCTTAATGAAAATTTTACTTATCAAACAAACAAAATTTAAATTAGTGCGCAATAAGTGGGAAAACCCTACCATTTATCTTCTTGTAAATATAATAACAACAATAATAATGTATCCAGTATATTATTAATTAAGTTGGTGTCTGAATGCCAGATGTACGTGGCCTTACCCTTGTAATTATATAAAGAGGCCGTTTCTGTTGCGACCCAATATGCATTGCGTCATTTAATATATTGAGTTCCAATAACTTTACTAAATAGAAGCACTGGAATTTA
>JAOWBN010237730.1:0-12236 GCA_028565015.1 Pinguicula moranensis
ATTGTGTACTGGCCTTATTGATTGTCCATTGCAAATTGAGCTGAAAGAGTCATTATTGACAATTCTTTTAACTTTGTACTAATAATGGACTAGAGCAAAATGACACTATTAAATTTCAGTGCTTCTATTTAGTGAAGTTACTGAAACTCAATCTATCAAATGACGCAATGCATATTGGGTCGCAACGGAAACGGCCTCTTTGTATAAGGGTAATGCCGTGTACATCTGACACCCAGACCCCAATTTAGTTGGGAATATATTGGGTTCATTCTTGTTGTTGTTGTAATAGTTAGAGTGTCTTCAAACTGCTTAAGTTCCTTATCATCGTTTAGTTCAAATACAGTTGCGCAGTTCAACTAGTTCATTTCTTCTAATGTTGGTCTGTAAGTGTCCATAATCAAGTCCAGAGTAGATTAAGCTGGTTTGTAAGTCTCCATAATCTCCTCGTGAGTAGATATAGTTGGAGTTCTAGTACCCTAGATCACAGTTTGCTTGTTTGGATCCATTGGTTATGATAATTGAGTATATCTCTGATAATTTACTTGTAGCCTATTGCTTCCCACTCTGATTCCACAAAAAAGGGTCGTGAAATCATAGTTAGTTGGTTTAAACGTAGCAAAGCCGAAGCATTTACCAGCCCTGTTGAGTTTTGATAGAATATAGACATCTGTGCATAACCCGTGCTCTCTGAAGACCCATCTCATATCTTGTGGATCATGATCATCCGAAAAAATAGTGAAGTACAGCACGACTGAGTTTTCTTTTAGCCTTTGAACTCCCAGACTTCATTCTAGGGTTGTTTTCTTTGCTAAGTTTCATATTCTCGCTGTTATGCCTGGTCATTCCTCTGTGAGTTTTGTATATCTTTAAGTCTTTTGGCCACACCACACCGGTTGTAACCTCATTGTCTTTGATATTATTCCTGCAGGAGCTCAACTAGCTCCTGAAGCTCCACTATACTACAACTCATAGCTCAGTATAATGATAGGGTAATCAAAATAATCGTCGGTTAATCGAATCGAACAATGAAATTTTTTTGGTTATTCGGTTATGCTTATGAAATGTCATACCCGAACCTTGTTCGATTTGGCTACGGCTATGACCGATCGGTTTCGGTTAATGTCATTTTGTAAGAATCACAAAAAAAAATTGGTTATTTAATTCGTTTATTCATCGATTTTCGATTAACAAGATAGCCGATAGTTTTTTTAGTTATAAAAAATTATTTTTTAAAATAAAAAACTAATAAATAAAACACATTCGATTATTTGGTTAACTTAAAACCGAGTTATTCAATTATTTGGTTTGATTGTTAAATATAATAAGTGAATCTTGTTTGGTTCAATTAGATCAAATCTAATAAACTATAATTCATCCCTATGTCTATTGGCTCCTCCATACAACGTGGGACTGAGTCTTACCCGCCCCCACAGAAGGACGGAACGTGCCTATCATATCTATACATCAAACAGAGTTCGTAGGTTACCCCAACCCAGAAATTCGGTCTCGGGTCGAAGATTCATTATCATTTGTCCTAATGGATCCTCCCCTGTCAACGATCGGCATAAAGGGGGTGTTTTGTGCAGCCTTCTTATGCTTATAATTGGCTTATAATAATCTTTTTTTTTTAAATGATGAGTAATTTTTTGAAAAAAGTGTTTATAATCCAATTATAATTTTAATAAGGTTGCGCAAAACAGAGCTTAAGTGGAGATGCAAGAGAGTTCATAATCTTAACAATTGTCATTTATGCCCCTGAAGATTTAAGACATTACCTTTTGGATCTATTTTCTTAATTTGTTATTTTCTGAACAAAATTCCAGTTGGAACTTTTTTTTTCTCAACAAGCAACAGCTTATAAACAGTTGTCTGCAACAAAAACTGAGAGATTAACCAAAAATAAGTTGCAAAATATTACTTTTTTTTTAATTTTTAGTGAATTATATTTAAATTAATTTCAACAATAAATCAAAACATATATTTATTTAAAATTTGAGGCAGACATACGTGGCATACCACAAATGCAGTCTGTTGTTACAGTTGGTACTAAATTGCCTTTAAAAGTATTTTTTTTTTCCCACCAGACTAACAAATAATAAACAATCCTACTAATTGCGGAGACTGGCTCTACAGGTTCAGTAATTAAAAAGATCCCCATAACTCTTGAACTCAGTAAATGCCGACTGTTTCTTCACTGTTTTCTCCTCAGAGCAGCTCCGAAGTTCAATACGTTGTTTATTTGCTGTTTTCCAGGATGTCAACCCTCAGCAACCTAATCTTCATACAACCATATAATAATTTGACGTGGTTTTTCAATTAAGACCAACTCAGTCTTCTTTCAATTGGGTTTATCAAATTTGTCCCAATTTCACTCCAATCTTGATCTTGGTTTCCTTCTTTCTGTTCTGCTTTGTCTTACGGGCATCAGCAACTTGCTTTCTTGCTTCAACAAATTTCTTACCAAATTCGCTGAACCGTAAATCCTGCAGTGCGTTTCTGGAATTCTGCACGGACTTCAGCCGCTGGAATTCTGCAGAACTGCTGTGGTGAGTAGAGGTCGTGGACTGAAATGTACAGAATCTTCCTTCTGGAAGGTACATAATATTTCTTCTGTTCTGAGCTTCTTGAATGGGCATGCGATTTTTTCGGCAAGTTTACACAAGTCTTGGTTAGCTATGAGTTCTGCGGTGATCTGCTTCGAGATTTTAAGAATTTGTGTCTGGGTTTTGTTGGTATTGAATCTGGTTTGTAGTTCTGTTGGGTTTGATCCCGTCGATCAATACTATATAAATTGTGGATCATCTACTGATGTTGTGGTTGGCAATGTCACTTATGTGGCGGACAAATCTGCTTCTAGACTTTTGTCAACTCAGCAGGACATTATGGCTGATAGCAATTTGAGTTTTGTAACACCCTCTGAGGATTCCCAGCTAGTTTCTCAGTTTTTGCCCAGAGGAGTACATTGCTCACTGACTTCAGCCCGAAAAATGCTTCTCTGAAAGAATACAGTCTAAACCTGACAGGTGGAGACCTTGTGGTCACGTATTCTGCAGAATTTATATTCAATCAAATAATTGCAGAATATATATTCAATCAAATAATTACTTGCCTACAACTAATGCACAGCCTTTACTGTTTATTGTTTTAGCTATTTGTCACAGAAGGGGTGCCATTTTGTGAGGCTGAAGGCTTTTGAATTCCACTACTGATTTTTCCCAACATGGCGTTCAGTAAATTTTTGGACTTCTTCTCTTCGGCATCAACTCGGTTGTCAGCCCCAAAGGCATTTCCTTATACATATAAGCCTACTGGATTACCGCCTACTCCTGGTGTTGTTCATGGTTATGTTGATTCCAGAAACGCACTGCATGATTTACGGTTCAGTGAATTTAGTAAGAAATTTGTTGAAACAAGAAAGGAAGTTGCTGATGCGCGTAAGACAAAGCAGAACAGAAAGAAGGTAACCAAGATATTGGGACAAATTTGATAAACCCAATTGAAATAACTGAGTTGGTCTTAATTGAAAAACCATGTCAAATTATTATACATACACGTTTTGTATATGGTTGTATGAAGATACAGCAATAAACAACGTATTGAACTTAGGAGCTGCTCTGAGGAGAAAACAGAGAAGAAACAGTCGGCATTTACTGAGCTCAAGAGTTTTCCGAAAGAAGCCAGTCTCCGAGGGCAAAACCGTCTTTTCCACCTACAAAACAAATTTCCAGCCACACAGAAGCGCGTGCAATTTATTTGGGGGCAGTGGGCTTCTTTCGAATTGTACAGGGGTGTAAATTGGCTGTTTTGAAAGTACAGGGGAGTAAATTGGCTATTAGGTATAGTACAGGGGGGTTAATGGCCATTTGCTCCTTGAAACACAACTTTTTCTCAAACCTTTCTTTCACTTATGCATCTCTTATGATCCTTCTCTTTTCAGGTACTATGATTGGTTTCCCTCGTTGGGGTGTCTGTACTACAGGGCAGTTAGCCTGTTTGAATCCCAGTTTCTGAATGGCTCCTGCCACTAACTTGTCCACCAAATACATTACTAAGCGTTCTTGTCTCTTCGCTGATGCAATTGCTTGGAGAAAGGTTGTAGGGTGATCAGCCCTCACCGCAGACCTTAACTCAAACTGGAGGCTCCCAATAAATTATTCTTTATAAAATATCTCACCAAAATATGGGTAGGCTATCATACCGAGGTAACTAGAGGATAAAAACGGTGGAGCAAGTCCTACAGTGACTTTCCACTCCTCTGCTTCATACACATAAATTCCTCTAGCAAATTGTCAGGATCTTCTGCATCGAAATGAGCAAGGATAGCAGCAACAAATACTTCCCAATCAGATGATTTTGGTGGTCTTAATCTCCTGAACCACTCATCAGCATCGCCCTCAAAGTGCATCCTTGAAAATTATACTCGCTTGTAGTAATAGATTCCAGTATAAATGGAGAAGTAGCTATTGCACCTTTCAACCCACGATCGAGGATTCTTACTAGAAAACCTGGGAAACTTCGTATATGGCATTTTAGCCTTCATCATTCGCCCTACATCCTCATATCCATAATCCTCAACATCAATGGGTGGTGGTTTGTTAAGTCCGGAGGTGCCAGCATTCTTGTCCGGTGGATCCCCCAAATGGACCTATTAGTGTTCTGCTTATGGAAGAGCTCAACCAACGATGTAACCTGTTTCTCAATTCGTTGTTGAAAAAGCACCAATGATTGTTCAGATCTAGCAGTTTGTGACTTGAACCAGCCTGTGTTCTCGTGCATCTCTTCAGTAATACGATCCAGTCGAATATTCACCATCTCTACTTCCTTCTCCAGCCCTCCTGCTACCTCTTCCATATTTTGGCCTGTATCCATAGTGATAGGCTTTATTGATTGTACAGCTCGTTTTCCCGATGCAGTATCATGTTTAATCCGGGTTATCTCTTCCATAGCTTCATCTTAAGCTAATTTAGAGAGTGGATCCACCATGACTTGAGGTCTCCTGTATTTTCTTCGAGCTATTGTGAAAGTGGAGTTTGGATCCAAAAACAACCTCGCTCTGATACCAATTGTAACAAGCTGAGGGTTGCGAGTTAAAATTACTGACTTTCTTCTAGATTAAAATGGAAGTTGCAAAGCTCCTCTCTTGAATAACTGACTTTCTTCTAGATTCAATGTGGTACAGGTTTAGGTACCCTGTCAGTTTCCACCAGGAAGTGCATACTCATCCCTTTTCACAATGAGTCTACACGACATTCCAAATCCAAAGCCAAGGTCCTGTCAGCTCCATTCCTGCTCTAAAAGTTGCGTATGAAAACTTTGCAGTACCATGATCACATGATCACACGATGAACAATGAAGTAGTGTGATGCGAATGGAGCTTCCTTTCCCGTGGTTATTACAAGGAACTATTCAAAGAGGCTAGCCTTACAGACAGTCTGTTCTGATAAGGAGTTCGCCAAAAGAATTAGGTGTTGGCCACTGTGAAATTGTATTCCGACAGGAGATCTCAGATACATTGTACATATCTGTAAATAACCTTATGTATATAAAAATTTGGCTTTTCCAAAAAAAAAAAGTATGAGGTACAATTTTTAAAACTCTTAAATATTTAAGTCTATTCCAAAATATGGTCATGTTTTGTTTGAGAGTCACTGGACAAAGATTAATAAAGAGGGATATTAGTTTAGTAAACTATCAATTTCATTGGATTGGGTGACCATTGATGTAGCCAATATACTAATTAGCATAGTCTTCTAGGCAGACAAATAAAATAAAAAAGTCTTTAAATATTTAATAGCCATACGATATTTATTTAAGGTGAAACAAGCCCTGAGCTCTAATTAATCAAATATATTCATGTCACAGATTTCAGTTTGTATTCAAAGTAAATATTTTATATGTCAATTGTGTCACGATTTAGTCTCTTATGGATTAAACATCTTATTAAATTAGTGGACTACTACAGAAGAAAGATTATTATTCCCCTTCACTAAATTCCCCGTTCTTGTTGTTTATTCACTCATTGATTATTAAAGGGAAGAATTCCAACTAGTCATGCTGCAAGTGCCAACCACAATTCCAATTGCAATTCAGTATCTGTTTGACATGAGGAACAGTTTGTTTAGAGAAAGCTTTTGTATTGATGTTGGGTTTCTCATTTTTTATTGAATGCTTAGGCATTCAATCTGATTATAGCAATTATTAACTTTTAATTTTAAGTGTATTGGGTTTGGGTTAGTTGAAAATTATTGTGTATTGGCCATTACTTTTGAGTTATCAAGGGAGCGCACATTATTTTTTCAATTCACAATGTTTAAATTAGGGGTGGTCAATCGGGAATACCAATTGGTATTCCCTGAATCGAATACCAAATTGATTAAGATTGAGAACGAAAAATCATTCTCGATCTTGATCCCAATCCGAATACCGAATTATCAAACCTATTCAGTAATTCGGTATTCGGTATTGCCTTGATATTTTATCGAGTAACTGATTAGATTCTTCTTTATTTATTTAATTTTGATATGAACCTAGCTAACTTGTGACTAAACTCAAACCAGTATTGGTGGTTCAAGAGAAAAGATAGAAAATTGACAAACTTTTTGAGAATTCAACCCAACACCTATAAGGGAGGTGTAAACCGAACCTACATAGTTTATGGAAAGAAATTCGCCACTTGAAAATTCTATTGAAAAACTAGTTTCAATCAAACTCCAAAAGATAAGATTTCATAAAACCGATGCCACGTTTCTCAAAACAAGGAAAGATAAGTTGAAAAGAGCTTTATAAAAGTTAAAAGGAGATGTAATATCACAAGTTCATAAACTAAAACCAAGTTTAAAAAAATGACACAATGTTCCAACTATTTATAGGATTCCGAGTTCGAATACTACCACCAATCTATGCATTAAATTCCAACTTCAATGCTTGATAACGTCCCTTAATTCATGGCGTTGGTCGTGCACGTGTAATATTCAATTCATGGGTTGGAAAATAATTTCTTCTTCACATGCTTTTAATAGCAACTCCTTGATGGTGGCTTGATCGTGGGTTATGTGGCCTTCACTTCATGATTTTTGAATGGAAAAGGTGGAGACACATGTGTTGAATAGCCTTCAACTCCCTCATGATGATGTTGATCGTGTGTTACTTCATGTTTTCGAAATGGTGGAGATTCCACCAATTCATTCCTCAAACTCTCTCTTGATTGGGTCATAATGAATGATCCGTGGGCTTCATTATATGGATGGATCAAATGGACAGCCTGTGACCCTTTTGTGTTGATGTGTCCATGCCCCTTTGAATCATATTTGTCTTGGCCCTCTTGGGTTGGGGTCACGACCCACATGTCATGGATTAGCATGACAAGTCTTCTTTGAATTGTTTCAACCTTGCTCTCGTCATTAGACCTTATGGAAGTTCCAAAACATCCTTACTGCCTTCGAGTTGCTACACTATGTGCCTCAGCCATGGATGTCATGGATGCAACATGGGTTGCATCATTGGTAACATTCGTATCATTCCCTCCCTCTTGAGAAAGATTTGTAGGCGTTGTCATTTATGCGCTCCAAGACTTGAAAAGGTCTGTCCCCTCTTGGCAAGAGCTTGGATTTCATTTTTTCTGGAAACCTTTCCTTCCTCAAATGCAACCACACCCAAACTCCGAGTTCGAACACCACTTTCTTTCTTCCCTTGTTGGCTTGTTAAACATATTGTTTGTCCTCTTTTCAACGTTAGCTCAGACCCTCTCATCCAATGCCTTCTCCATCTTATCTTTCTTCATTCCATCAAGATCGACATACTTACTTTTAGGCAAAGGAATAATATTCAATGGTGGCGAGGGGTTAAACCCATAAACAATTTCAAAAGGAGAAAATTGAGTTACTGAATATACATTCCTATTATAGGCAAATTCCACATGAGGTAAGCATTCTTCCCATGTTTTAAGATTCTTAGTTATGAGTACACGCAGTAAAAAAGATAATGTTCGATTCACAACTTCAGTTTGTCCGTCTTTTTGTGGGTGACATGTAGTAGAGAAAAGTAGTTTAGTGCCCAACCTTCCCCACAAAGTTTTTCAGAAACAACTTAGAAACTTAGCATCCCTATCTGACACTATGGTCCTAGGCATGTCGTGGAGTCTGGGATGCATCATCAGTTTTGTGGCATGCAATAAAATGCGCCATCTTTGAAAATTTGTCTACAAACACAAAAATGGAGTCCTGTCCCATTTAGACCTTGATAAACCAAGCATAAAATCCATGGAAATATCAGCCCATGGTTCACTAGGGATACATAATGGTGTATATAACCCGTGTGGTTTAAGTTTAGACTTGGATTGCTTGCAGGTTATACACCATTCGCATGTTTTTTCAATATCTCTTTTCATTCTTGGTCAAAAGAAGTGTTCATGCAATACACCCAACGTTTTACCAACCCCAAAATGCCCCATAAGTTCCCCACCGTGGGCTTCAAGAACAATTAAGTTAAGTAAAGAGCAACGAGGTATGCGAAGTTTATTTTCCTTGAAAAGGTATCCCTCATGTTGATAGAATTTGAATGTAAATGCTCACAAGCTTGATAGATGGTTTCAAAATAAAAATCTTGCATGCTCAATTCTTTAATAAGCTTACATCCAAGACACCTTGCATCAAGTATGGTAATAAGATTGTACCTCCAAGAAAGAATATCAACTACCATATTCTTCTTACCTTGTTTGTATTTAATAACGCATGGAAAGTTTCCATAAATTCCATCACCTTGGCGTATTTCCTGTTCAGTTTGTGTTGTACCTTCAAATGTTTGAGGTACTCGTGGTCTGTGTGGATCACGAACTCCTTGGGCCATAAGTAATGTTGTCAATTTTCTAATACTCAAACCAATGCATTCAGCTCTTTGTCGTATGTCGGGTAGTTGAGGGTGACTCCACTCAAGTTCTCGCTGAAGTAGGATACGGGCCTTCCATCCTGCATCAAAATAGCCCCAATACCTCTTCCTGATGCATCACACTCAACGTCAAACGTTTTAGTGAAATTAGGTAGAGGAAGTAATGGTATACTACTTAACCTTTTCTTGAGAAACGCTAACGCTTGGTCTTGCTTCGTGCCCCACACAAAGGGTTGGTTCTTCTTGATCACTCTAGTGAGTTGTGCAACAACCGTACTAAAACCCTTGACAAAGTATCGATAGAATCTTGTCAATCCATGAAAACTCCGCACTTCACTAATGGTGGTAGGAGTTGTCCATTCCCTAATAGTCTTTACCTTCTTCTCGTCCACCTCAACGCCATCTTTCCCTACAACAAAGCCGAGAATAACAACATTGTTCGTGCAAAAGGTGTACTTGGCAAGGTTAGCATATAGTTTCTCCTTTCTAAACACGTCTAACGCATCCTTCAAATGTGACACATGATCATGCATGGTCTGACTATAGATTAATATGTCATCAAAATAGACAACTACAAATCTACCATGAAAAGCATGCAATACATGATTCATCAATCTCATAAATGTACTTTAGGGCGTTAGACAACCCGAATGGCATGACTAGCCATTCATATAGACCATACTTTTTCTTAAAGGCAACTTTCCATTCGTCATCTTCTTTCATCCGAATCAGATGATTCACGCTTTTTAGATTGATTTTAGAAAATAAGCTAGCACCATGGAGTTCATCTAGCATATCATCTAAACGAGGTATGTGATGGCGATAATTGACTGTTATGTTGTTGATGGAACGACAATCAATGCACATTCTCCACGTTTCATCCTTCTTTGGTACCAATAATGTTGGTACGGCACACAAGCTTAGGCTCTCGCGGACGTGTCCTTTGTCCATCAACTCCTCAACTTACCTCTGCATTTCCTTATTTTCCTAACGATTAATATAGTAGACTGGCCTGTTTGGAAGGTTGGCCCCGGGAATGAAATCAATATGGTGCTCAATCCTTCGAATCAGGGCCAAACAGTGTGGTTTCTCCTCTGGTAACACATCGTGATAATCCTGCAAAAGGAAATGAATATTGCTTGGCAAAGAACCAACAAGAGAGTTAGAGATCAACACCTCTTTGTACCGAAGCACAATTAGTGCTTGCTTTGAAAATACAGCCTCTTTCAACTCACTTTTGTATGCCACTAGACTCTCTTTTTTTCCTTTATTTTTTTCTCTCATGTCTTTTTTTCATTCATATCTTTTTTTCGACTTGAATTCTCTTCTTTTCTCTCATCTTTTTTTCCACACTTGGACTCTTTCTTTTGTTGCAATTTCAATTGATCCTCGAGCACTTGCTCGGAGACAAAGGTAGAAGGGAAATAGTATTGCGATTGTGTTGAAATGAGTACCTATTAGTTCGGCCGTCATGAATGGCCTTCACATCAAACTGTCACGGTCGTCCAAGTAGGACATGACATGCATCCATGGGTATAACATCGCATAGAACTTGATCCTCATACTTCCCTATAGTGAAGGGAAGCAAGATCTACTTGTTGACCCGTACCTCTCCACAATCATTCAACCATTGCAACCTGTAAGTCTTTGCGTGTTTGGTGGGGTTCAACCCAAGCTTCTCCACCATGTAAAGACTAGCTACATTCGTGCAACTACCACTATCAATGATAACGCTGCACACCTTTCCGAGGACATGACATCTTGTATGGAACAAGTTTTCTCTTTCGCTTTGGTTCTCATCATGTACTTGGGTACTAAGGACCCTTCCAGCGACCAACAAATCTCCAGCAATTGCATCTTGGTCCTCCACTTGGCTATATTTATCCCTCTTAGCTCCCTCCTTGGTCTCATAGCCACCTTGTCCATTTAGCACCATAATTTGCTTGTTGGGACATTGGCTAGCAATATGTCTCCATCCTTGACACTTGAAACACTTGATATCTCTATTATGAGTAGGGGTAGGAACATTTGTACCTATGGAAGTGATGTGAATCAAATAGTACATCTTTGCTTAGACAATTTTATGATGGTTTTGTGTGATTTACACTCATTTAGGTAGGATCTAATATTTTTATGGCATGATTTATGCTTTGGTACTGTTTTATGTGCAGGTAATGATCATTGCATGAAATTGGCGATTTTCGAGTGAGGCACTAGCAGAATTTTTATCCAACTTCCAAAAATCGTAACTTGAGCTAGAAATGTCTGATATGAACGTACAAGATACGCATGAAAATCTTGGACAAAGCACTACAACGTCCATGTATAACAATTTTCCATATTCGGATTAAAAAGGGGACGAAATCAAGCTTGAACTTCAGTTAGCAAAACTGTCCAGTAAATATTCTGTTTTGCACAGTCTAGCTTGGTGGACCATAAGTTGATATACAAAGATTCGATTAGGATGTGCTATATACCAATGAAAGCCCAAATGTCGTATCACAACTTTGTAAAAGAAGCCCACTCGTAATTGGACCCAAAAAGAGGTGAAATATCTCTTTGAAGTCGTTACCAAGAAGCTGTCCAGGTTCAATGAATCAGCAAATACCACATATTTCGAACTTGATCTAGATAAGCATGAACCAACTTGATTATCAAAGATAATATTTTTGAGGCTCACTTATCCAAAGACTTGAAGAGGAAGTTGAATATTACCATCAAATCCTAAAATTTAGGATTTTGATTATTATTTAGACTTCATCTTCAAATTGTATAGAAATTATCATATTTATCATTTAGCCGTGGAGGAATCCTATAATAGGGGCCAATGTATGTAGTAGAAGGGTAGAGTTGAGGTAGTGGTCGAATTTTAGTCCCTTATCTTTAGTTTTGGTTGAGTTTTTCTTGCTGAGAAGTCCATACGGATTTGTAGTTTTTGGAGGAAAAAATCAGAATAAATTCTTTCTTTACTTCTTTTGATCCAAAGATGATATCCTCTTTCAAAATTATCATGGTGCGATCATTGACAATGCAAGGCTAATAATTTATTTACTCCTAACATGGAGTAGGGCGATTGTATCATACAGTGTTTGAATTTTAAGTTCCTTACAGTTTGGATTTTATGTTATATATTCTACACTAATGTTTTGATTTTCAACTTGCAGGTTTTGTACGCGTCAAAACATGTTTGTTCAAGCCCAAGATCGATTGCCTCTTTAGCTACAAAATTGGGAGCATATTTAGTCTAGAAACTCTTTAATCCTTCTTTGAAAAAAAGAGTTCTTAGGGGTGGATTTTGGTGTTTATGTGCTTAGAAGTTATATTAAAATTTATAACGCATCTTGTTAGAATTT